>JAHWFP010139410.1:87712-139121 GCA_023313725.1 Lithobius niger
ACTGCCCTATCTGCAAAACTGAGACTTTAAATTATGTCTAAAAATGCCGTAGCGCTTACTTTTAAATACGGGAATCATCTCCGTAGCACAGTATCTGCACAATTTAAAATAAATACAGATATCTTTTTATTTGAAATTGTGCATATATTTAAAGGGATATACCTCCCAGTGCCATTTTTCTCGGATTCTCCACATCAAGTACGGCCCCAAAGGCCTATTTACTTATCGTTAGTCTGTACCATGCTAAAATAAAATGTGGCGTATAGGAGATTTTCTGTTGAATAATTGTTAACTTTATTTACTGCGTCCTGCAGTTTATGATGCATTGCGCGCTTACAATAATCATGACGTTTCATCTGTGTGGGTACAAGTATTAATTTTCTAATAATTACCGTGAGATCAAAAATCTAAAAGACTAATGCGGTGATAATTAAAATTAATTATTCCAATAGATCGCCGAAGCAAAATTATAAGACACTAGCCTAGAAAATTATGAATTGTGATTTTAAAATACGAGAATCATTCCGGTTTGTGACGACACAATTAATACGTTCACGCTGGCTAGTCTATTAGGCACAATGCCAACTGAAATTATAGCTACGTTTTTCGCTGCGAGGACCGAAGCTACTGTCTTAGTTGACCTTTACTATGATAAATGCGCGGATGTGATCGACTCGTAGCTGTTATAAGGCAAGCGGTATGTGGTATGAAATTAAGAGAATGCTGTACCAAATTGCATTGGTTTGAAAAACTTAAGTGAGAAGTCATGGAAAATTTTAAACTTTTTACCCTAAACTTGGGGAGGCTGTAAAAACTAGTTCAATTCAGGCCCATGTTTATAGGACTTTTTCGTCTTATTTTTTATCATAAACTTTGCCCTCAAAGTTTGTTCTGACCTGTTAGTTACACTCTGCAAACACAAATTAAAAAAAACATAATAGGTTAATATCAAAAAAGAAAAAAAAATTGAAACCTAATAATAATCGAATTTGAGGTTCTCCTTCGCATAGCCCTCCTCGTTTGTGTTATGTATGGGATCCCCCTCTTACCAAACGGCCCCTTCCATCTACGTCATACTGCACGAATTACGTCATACTGCACAAATCGTAGCAGACGATGATGGTGGTTAGGAATTCGTAGCAGATGATGTAGGTGTAAGTAGGCCGATACTTTGTCAAAAGTGCCTGAGGAAGATGGCAGTTTGCCATTGAAAATTCGCAAGACATAGAAAGTGTCTTCGTTGTGAAGTTTAGCAGTAATATTCTCCATAATTCTCGGAATTGTGACTAATTTGACGAACTTTCACAGTAATATGACGAGCGTTGTTTTCACTGAAATTTGTTTTCTTTTTTTTATACTACCGTTTCATGAACGGTTTGTTTCAAAAAATAAAATCGTACCTGAACCACCAGGAAGAACACAGTTCACAGTTCTACTTGAATTTTCGGAGAAAATACCGTTCTCCTTCTTCAGAAATACATGCACAACACGGAGGAAAAACAAGTTCTTACATCACCAGATGTAAACAAAATTTCGAAAGGACACGCGTGGAGAAGCAGACCACTGATCTATATATCATCGCTTCCAAGGAGATTCCACTTCTTGTCAAACTCGGGTGTGATTTTATTTCTTGAAATGACTTAGCAAAACCACTGTAATCGCCGTTTACCGGTTTTTGTTAAACGGTTCGTTGTGATGGGAATTGTGTGTAGTTGCATCGATTATTGACGGAGCATGTCGTACATGGTGCGTGTTAGTGTTGTTGACCGCAATTATTGCGAGGTGGTGGTGGTGGTGACGATAGGGTGAAACCGGTGGTGATTTGTTTGATTCCGTGCAAATTTTTGCACGAAGGCCAGGAGAGGTGAACAATGCGTTGGTTGACCAATTGAGTAGGTATTGTATGCCTCAGGGAAGTGCGAGGAAAAATACTGAATTTCCGTACTTTGTACGAGGTGGTTTGTGGTGATAAGTGGGGGTTTATAGTCTGTAGTGTAGCATGGTGGTCTGTTGCGTGGTTATGGCTGCCGGTGGTTAGGAGGCGGCAGGTTTAGTAGGGCGTGAGGTAGAGTTGTAAAGTTCCAATTAATTGGCTAAACGTTTACCGTAAGGTTAAAAAAAAGCGATTAACGATTAATCCCCGTTCCCCAAATAATTTTTTTTAAAGTTTAATACTTTCGAGTCCACTCCATTTTTATCGTTTTGTCCGAAAACTTAATTCGCGTGATGTCACTTGAGGCTGTGCTCCAATGCGTGCAAAGGTATCGTTCCATGAAAAAACCAATCTGAGGTCGTAATATTAAAGGAGTTTCAAAACGCACATCGAAAACGGAACAGTTTACGCGAGGAATAAAGGCAGTGAAGTTGAGGACATCATTCATCGCAGACAAGGAAACTGGGACTCCCAGCTTTCTAACGCTACCAAGAAAGGAGCAATTTTTACTGAACCTTGGGTTTCATATATTAAATTTTGTTGTCTCGTTTTATAAATTGCTGCAGCTTGGAAAATAACAATAACAGTGCGAAAAATAATTAACGCCACAAAATAATACGAATCTCTTCTTCTTAGTTTTAGAGTAACTGAGACATCTAGATAGTCAAAGCGATATTGAGTATGGGTTTGCTATGTGAAAGGTTGTGCTCAGAATGCTTTCAGAAATTATTTAAAAAAATAAAATTTTAATACAAATATTTTAAATAATGCTGCACCGATACTAACTATACCGATTAGATTCCAATATCTAAATATCTAAATATCCAAATTGTATCCCCAATTTTTCATCAAAGGTGTAGTTTTCTGCAAAAGCCCAATAATTATTAAAATAAATAAAAAAATTAAATAGCAACCCACAGTTACAACATAGCTAGGAAGATACCGAGTGATTTCCTAAGCAATACACCGCGAACCGGAGTGTTAGTTCCCACGCAACGATTACTGATTCTTGGGATTGCGGTAGATTTGCAATCCGGTTGCCTGGTCTTGCCGGAGGGCAAGAGGTCTGGTTTATCGTGGCTCGTGCGTCGCCTACTGTCGCAGCGACAGGATACAGTGATGACATCGGAGGAGCTACGCAGACTGTGGGGCGCGGCTGCACTTGCGGTTTTTGCAGGCCGACTTGGCCTCGTGGACCAGAGCTGGGGCCCGGTGTGGTTCGTTATCGACCGGGGCTCGCAAGGATTTGACGTGGTAGGGTGAGTAGTTGTACCCAGGACCTGTGACCAAGCCATAGGTCCTACCGAAGGTTGCAGTGGTGGTCTCGACGGACGCTTCAGATGTCGGTTGGGGTGCATCTCTAGAGGGCCATACGGCCCAGGGACGATGGATACCTGGGGAAGTGCCATTACACATAAACGTGAAAAAACTTCTGGCCGTGGTGCGGGCCTTACAGTCGTTTCAGGACATGGTTCGGGAGCGAGCAGTGCGCGTCCTGTCGGGCAGCATGGTAACGGTGGCCTATATTCGACATGGCGGGGGCACTCATTCCCCGACGTTGACAGAAGTAGTGTCCGAGCTCTGGGCTTGGCAAATGCGCTTGCATTGTGTGGTGGAGGCAGTTTTTCTCCCAGGGCGGTGCAACACGGTGCAGACAGTCTGTCTCGTGACTTCCGGGACAGTTTTGACTTTATGAAATGTCCCGAGGTTTTTTGGGGTTTATGCAGGCGGTTCAGGCACACGCCTGACCTCGATTTGTTCACATCGCCAGCTGCAGCACAGCTGAGGCGGTTTGCATCCTGGGGCCTGGGTCCCGGAGTGGAGTTCATTGACGCATTTAGTGTGTTATGGTCATGACTGAACGTTTACATGTTCCCACCTTGCCCCCATTTTGGGGCGGTGCGTTCAGAAGATCTTGACTGACGGGGTTGATAATGCAATCCTGATAACGCCAATTGCCGCAGAGAAGCGAATTGCTTATTGACCCCTACTCCGGTGCATGAGCACCGTACTACTGGGGGTCAGGGATGACCTGGCACATCGAAGGCCAAGGCCGGGCAGTGCCCGGGACCACACTGTAAGTGTTCCTAGTAATGCACTCGTGGAATCTGTCCTATACGTAACACAGACGAGGAGGGCTCTGCGAAGGAGAAATGAAAATTATACCAGGGTAAGGTACTTACCTGCAGGAGGATTTTTAAGTTCTCCTAGCGTAGAATGACGACATCTGTGTTTCGGTTTATTCCCACCCGCCACCCTACTCGGACCGCTTTGGAAGGAAGAGTGGACTTCGAGAGGTAGGAGGGGTCAGGACGGGACTTGGTAGGGTAGGGAAGAATTTACATAAAATTGCATGAATTACTGACGTAATAAGTGCTGTATGACGTAGATGGAAGTCGTCTTCTCCGCTCGGAGAACTTAAATTCTCCTGCAGGTAAGTACCTTACCCTGGTAGAATTTTCATTTTTCTTGCAGAAAACAGATCGAAATCGAATTAAACTCAAATAAAAAAAATCCACATCGCCATTTCCATAGGAAATAAACGTAAAACTTAAGGGGAGATGCGACTTAAAAAAAAAGGGAAAATTTGGCCAAATTTTTGATTTTTAAAAATTGTCATATCTTATTTGTAAAGTATTCCCTACCAGAATCCAAGGTATTATGTGTGAAAGACAATTATATTATTCCCTACCAGAATCGAAGGTATTATGTGTGAAAGACAATTATTATTATTTATTAAATATTTTTATGAGCTGGTGTTAAAATAAAACCGTTTACAAACTCTGCATAAAACGAAAAAATACTCTTTGCAAGCCTTTTTCTCAATAGTAAGTTCAGGCGTGCTAACTTGGGAAATCACCCGTTTCTAAAAGTATTGCTCCTTTCCGCTTAATTTTTTTTTGGAGGGGTGGGGTACATAGCCTACCAAACGATAACACCATTTGAGTGAGGGTGAGGCATGAGCAAGGTTAAGTAAAAATTTAAAATAAAATATTATCAAATTTAATATCGTAATCCTTAGATATTATTTTATTTTTCCGTATGGTCTTATGCCCCAAGTTGATAAACCAAGCCATAAATCTCTTAAACCACTTCAACAGATTTTTTAGTTTTTGTATAGCATCTCCCCTTAAATTTATTCCATTTTCCGGGGTGGCTGAAATTATGCGAACTCGAGGGCTCTTTTATTTTTCTCAATCTGTTTACTTCTAACGACACAACATAGACACTTTTTTATAGAATCAGTTTTTAAATATGCAGTCATATTAAGTGCTCTTCTGTGGTTGTCTCTGTATTTATGTCAGACAAGAATCAACCTACTACTGAACTGTTTCATGGGGCTTGACAATTATTCTTCCTCGTACATGATTGTCAAAGAGTTTATTTTGGTTGTTACCCTTTTTCAGGAGGACCTCTGACAGACGTCGTTACCGAAACAATCATGAGAGAAGGCCAGATCGCTGCCGTTTGTCGGGAAGTCCTTCAAGGCGTAGAATTTTTGCATTCTAAGGGGATTATTCATCGTGATATCAAAAGCGACAATATCCTTCTTGGTATGGATGGTACAGTAAAAGTGACAGATTTTGGCTTCTGTGCCCAGCTGACACAAGAGGAAAACAAACGTGTGACAATGGTTGGCACTCCGTACTGGATGGCACCTGAAGTGGTTACAAGGAAGCAGTACGGCAATGAGGTAAAATTATTGGTTATTTGGACCCCTATTAAGTACACTTTTGTGAAGCTTGGAATTAGAATTGTTTGCTGAGCAAAATTGTTGGTATCCCTGAGTGGCTACTTAGGAGCTTTATTAGGGATATCTGTAAACGCACATTTATTTCTTTGGGTTTGTTCACAATAAAAATGATGAAAGTTAAAAATATCATCGAACTTTTAGAAGTGTCCTGATATTTAAATGGTGAGAACGAATTTGAAATTCGTGCAACCTTATTGGGTGCGAATTTTAGACTAACAGTAGGTTCTCACGGTGCTTTTGTGGTTGTCCAACACGTTAGTATTCTTTAGGCTTGAGATTTTGCTTTGTTGGAGAGCTTCTTTTACACACTTCATTGGTTACATTAACATATTTGGAAAGTGCTCCTTCTCCAACTCCTTGATAATAAGGCCTGCTTGGAGGAGGGAAAGAGAGAAAAAGCACAGCTCATGATCGTCCAGCCACCAGACTTGCTGGATGTGCTTCGCCTATTGCATCCAACACAATCCCAACAGCTCACACAGAGATGACCATCCCTCCTCCCAGCATGCCTTAACAAAATCAAGGTCGGTGGAAGGGGGAGATTTTTTCAAATGTGATAACGAAACAAATTATGATGTAAATGAAGCTCTCCAACAAAGCAAAAGCTCTAGCCCGAAGAAGATTAAATGTATTGGTCAACCACAAAAACACAGTGGGAACCTATTGTTACTCGAAAATTCACTCTCAAATTGTTCACACAATTTTGAAAATAGCATAAGAAAGAACTCGTTTTCTGATATTTTGCTAGCTTATGGCATTTCATCCACAGAGACAGTGGTGGATCTAGGATTTCCTGATGGTGGGTCCTGTTGCATGCCAGTCCAAATCTAGCTAGGGGTGTAGGGGAGCACTGCAAGCTTTCACAGTGGGCCTTGGGCAGAGCCCCTGAAACTTTTACATTTTTGCCATTTTTATTGGCTTTTGGTATCCATGCTTGTAGACAAGTTTAAGCCATAAAACAAAAACAACCGCTGCTGTAAAAATATTCATTCAGCAGCCAACCAACACGGGGAGTAACCACCATACACCAACTCCTCGCATCATCTGATTACTACTACCTCAACAGCTATGCTCTTTCATCTGCAGCTGCTTTAACGCTGTTTCAATTAGGGATGTGCCGATTATTGGATTCATATCGGTATTGCCATTATCGGAGGCAATTCCGATGTAACGGTACCGCCAATGTCCACCTCCGATGTGCCGATATACCATATTGGATCACATACAAGCCGCACTTTTTTCGATATATACGAAAACGACGAAAACTTCGCTAAATATTGGCCGATTTTGACGTTCAAATGCACCATTTTAACCCTTTTTTTGCCAGCTTTCCAATGGTGCAAACCAGAAGTCATTAGCTCCACCCGTTCTGAAGTTATACATAAAAAAACCATTTAAATTACATTTTTCAACAAACATGGCTTGCTTGATAAGAAAAACTGCTGCTTGCTGGTATTTTAGAAATAATATATCATAAAGTGCTCGTCTGTTGATTAATTAATACCAACATTGTCACATATTTAGAGTTTTACATCTTTACAATTGTGCAGAAAATGTTTGGCTATATGTACTTTTTTAAGTTTTTTGTGGGGTAAGGTCTGGGAGAAATGGCTGCAGGGAAAAAAGCTTTGCACCACAAATTTTTAATTTTCTTTAATATTTTTATGAGGGTACATTAAATACAAGTTTTTTTTTTCTTGCAGTACATCGGCAACAGAAACTGTATCATACTTTCATTTTTTGCAAAATAATCATTATTTAGTCTTATATTGGCTGTCAATATCGGCAGTTACCGGCATTCCGTTTTAACAGTAATCGGTACCGGTACATAGGCAAAAAAGCTACATCGGCACATCCCTAGTTTCAATATCCTTGAATACCTTTCTCCTTGAAAAAGAACCCGTTAGGGCAGAGATGAAAAACTTTAATAATCACTGCTTCGTTTTTTTGTCATTCGTATGTAAGTAAACAAGCAATTTTGGGTGTGTCGTGGCTTAGCGGTAGGATAATTAAGGCTTTCGTATTTATTTAACATTTATGGATTACATTTGACTTTCTATCCTGTTTATCCCTAATTTTGCAGGTCAACACAAAAATGTGTTGGCAAATCTTTTTTTCTCCGTATAGCATGAAAACAACATTTCTTTAAAAATTGATTTGTAGTGCTGCGGAGGAGAGGGGGGTGCTTTCACACCCAGAGCACCAACGTAAAAACATCACAGCCTATTGGTGCAGTTTAAAATGTGGTGATGAGTTGGAGAAGGTGAAGTTGTTTGCATGCTTGTAAGCCAGAAGTGGATGGTTGCATTAGAAACGGAAGTGACGGCTGTGGAAGATGATGGATGTTGCTGCAAACCCCTTGTTGTTTATTTGTACTGTTTAAGTGGATGTAGGCTCTGTCTAAGGCTAATCAGGTGGAATGAAAAGTTTGATGCAGATGTTGCTAGCTTCAAGTAAATGCATGGCTAGTGTGTTGGTAGTGTCGAAGTGAGCTACACTTTTTTTACCAACCATGAAAAGATTAAATTAATGAAAATGGTCAAATGTAATGTGCAGTCATTAAAATGGCAAACAGTTAATTTGCAGGGCTGCACCGATACCATGGTAAAAAATTCCATAAAATTTGAACGTTTCTGTTTATTACTACTCTATCTGTAAAATACTAACCTCTAGTATGTGCTAAAATCGTTTTCGATTTGCTTTTCTACCCGACATTTTTTAAACCCCCAACATTTAAAACCTTTCTAATACATGCAATGCAATGAGGTTTGCCTGCTTGCCACTAGGATCGCAACATTCGTTGCCTGTAACAATGCAGAACCAGCCTGCAATCCTCACATTTCATTTTCGGGTACAGACTGGAAGGTTGTGTGTGTCTGTTTCGTAAACAAACGCAGGCGATTCTCCTCTTTGTTCCCGAAGTACGATGGATGCTCGGAAATTAAAGAAAATGTTGGACTTCAGTGAATTTCCAGTGTGTACCTGCTTGAAGACCCTGGGGGATATTCATCCTGCCTGCAGGAAATGCAGATTGTGTAATTTCAAGGAATCGCGTTGTGGTTTGTGCGAACTTTTGGATCCGGAGTTAGTAAAGAAAATTTTGCGCACCAGGCGTAAATCGGACCAGCGCCGGCTTCAGTTCGCCAAACGTGCAGCCCTTGATTCTTCCAAGTCGGATAAAAAGACCCCCCTTGAGTCGAGGTTGGAGAAAATGAGTACTGATTTAGAAATGCCTGTTGTTTTTCTGTCTGACGAAATAATTGCGGCTCACTCTGGTGTTCCACAGGATGGAACAGAAGTTAGGCCTAACATACCGGTTGTTGGGAGTGTTTCCTCGTCGCCGACGGTTTTTTCTATTCTGGGCAAATCCCCACTGTCGGCAGGGAACTTGGAAAGGATTGTGAACGCTGTTCGTGATGCTGGAAAGGTGGACTTTAATATCAAGATAGATTTGTTACGAGGTGAACTTTTGGAAGAAAACCGACGCGCGAATGCTGAGGGTTTTGCAAAACTTCAAGCGCAGATGGCGGAGTTCTTTGCATTGGAAGCAGCGGCTCGCCCTGCGCCGATCGCTCATCACTCTGCGGCGGCGGTGGCGCCATCTACCGGCGCGGGACGGAACTCTTCAAATTATGCAAGAGAAAGCCGTTCAAATGGGACGGAGTTGGCGCTGCCTGACTTGGAGGCAAATGATGCTGTCGGCACGGGGTTTGTGGCTACACAGCAGTCGGTCGAAAGACCGAGGTTGTCTGTGAGGGGTGGTGTTGCAAGTGAAAATGCAGTATTGAGATGCAACCCGGAACTAGATGGAAACCCCAAAAAATCTAGGAGCAAGGAAGAAAAACGAGATTTAGCCACTGATAGACCTACACAGGTGAAGGGGAAAAACCCTCGTTCGGGGCATGGTGATCGCCATAAATCCCCAGACGGTGGACGGTGCCGAGGCAGTTCCTCGTCGTCAGCAGGTGACTGGCGATTTGCCTAAGGGACAGAAAGAGGTGCACAAACATGGGAGCAAGAAGCATCGGAGCTCGTCGCATCGCTTCACGCCGTCTTCTGCGTCTGGCCAGGCCACGGGTGAGTCTTTTTCGGTGCATTGCTCGACGCCGCCTCGCTCGTCGCTTATCACTCATCGCCCTGCAATCCGCCGCGGGCTTCGCTGCGAGAGGATGATTCACAGGTTCCGTGTAAAATTGTAAGGTGGTGTTTGGTCGTGGGGAGGACGACTCTGACGGTGGGGGTTCGTGGAACCACAGAGAAAAGAACATTTTTGAAGAAGAGCCGGATTTTGGCCCCTGGGAGGAATTTTCTGTTGCTGTGTACAGAAATTTGAGAGATTCTGGCTACTGTCGTCAATTCGTCCCCCCCTGAAATTGACCCGGAGGACCCTCCTGACGAGCCATTAGTCAATGCAGGAGGCCCACAATTTGTGCCCATTCACATTCCGCAATCCGAGGTAGCTTTCCGTCAGCTTTTGAATGCCGAGGCCCAGATCCGGAAGTCATGTAAGCGAGAAAAGACCCTCCGCCGGATGATCCCAAGCTGCGTAGGATGTATTTCAAGTCAGTTGGGCGGGGTGCACCGAATAAAAAGAGATATGAAACTTTTGAGGCGGCAGAGTTCGTGAAGGTGGCCCAGCCGTTGGAAGCGAATTCGGTTCTGAGGATGCCTGGCTCGGTGTCGATTCCGACATCTTTTTATGAAGAGGACGAGGCGCTCTTACGCCATGCAATTCGTGCCAATTCCCATGCTGAGATTGCGTTGTCAGTTTCTGCGGTGGCGGTAAAGAAGTTGGTGGCCTCCCGATCTGAACTAGCTGAGGATCCGGCAGGATTTTTGTGTTCTCTCGAAACGTGGGTTTGCCTTTCAAAAAGTCTGCTTCTCTTGGGCACAAATGCTGCTTTTAAACATGGTTTTTCGCCGGAGCGATCGGTTTTCCAGTCGGCGGTGGACACTCCGGCTGATGTGATGACGCAACTCCGCTTGCTGCCAATCCACAGATCGGAAGACTTGTTTGATGGGAAGTTGCTGTCGTTGGCTCCAAATCTCCATGAAAAGTCGAAGCCACCACCAGCTCAGAAGTCGAGTTTTTTGAAAAAGAGGAACTGGTATGGTTTGCCCGCTGCCGTTCCGGCAATTTCGGAGGACAAGAAGCAGACTCGACCGAAAAAAGGGTACAGTATGGCCCAAACAGTTCAGTCCTACGGCAAGAAGGACCGCCACAGGTCGCCCTTTCCTATACCGGCCCCTTCCCAGGGCAGGGGCAAGCCTCGTGGATTCCCCACGCGTGGACGAAGTAGCATCAGGGGTCCCTTCCGAAGTGGACGTTACTGACGTGTTCCCCCCTCACCTTCCTCCGCTTCACGGCAGGTGGGGGGAAGGATTCAGCGTCATGCTGCAAATTGGAGACGTCTTACCGACGACGTGTTCACTCGCTACGTTGTAGACAAAGGCTATTCGCCACAATTTGTCACAAAGCCAGCGACGACGTCAGAACCGCCCCTCTGGATCGTCAAGCGGCCTTTCGATCAGACATTGCAGGCGGAAATGAATGTTCTTTTGGAAAAGGGTGCGATAGAAAAAGTGCCGCTGGGAACGAAAGGATTTTGGAGCCCTGCACGTGTCATCGACAAGAAGGGTGGCGGAAACAGGTTGATCTTCAATCTGCACGAGCTAAATCAACACCTGGAAAAGGCTTACTTCAAGATGGAGACGATCCAGTCGGTCGGGGAGGCGTTGCAGAAGGGCGACTACACAGTGGCAATCGATTTCGAGGATGCCTACATGCATGTGCCCCTTCATCCGGCGAATCGACATTTCTTCCGCCTTTTCGTGGGAGGTCAGTCGTACCAGTACCGTGTTCTCCCATTCGGCATCGCAATGGGACCCCACCTCTTCACGGCAGTGTTGCACCCGGTGTTGGGGTACCTACATTGGTTGGACATTCGTGCGCATGCTTACATCGACGACTGGCTGGGTCGTCGCCGCTCATGCGACATTCTGCGTCGTCAGACTGCCAGGTGCCTTCGGGTGTTCAAGGCGTTGGGTTTTGGTGTAAAGATGGAGAAGTCCAGGTTGACCCCCAGTCAGCAATTTGTGGTCCTCGGGGGTTACTTCAACACGGTTTGCTTCATTGTTCGTCCTTCGCTGGAGAGGGTCGAAAAGCTGGGAGCCAGGATGAGCAAGCTCAGTCAGGAGACCGACATTCTTGAAGTGGATTTGGCATTGGTGATAGGCCTGATGGACTCTTGTGCCAAGCTCGTCTCGTTGGGGGAGTGGAAGGAGCGTCCGATGCATTGGTTCCAGAATGTAGAGTGGCAACCCCGTCAGTCTTGGATGGATGTGGTGTCCAGAGGCGGACTGGCAAGGTCGGGAATTCCCGACTGGCCTTTCGCCCTAGTGGCCTCTTAGCAGAAATTAATTAGTTAAAAAAGAAATTCAGTGTTCATTTTTTGTAAGACTCGGTTACTCTTTTATTTATTCGTGCTAAGTTTCACACCTTTTGGCTGTACCTACTAAATTAGCCCTTCTCAGTTTGTAAGCAACGTAGATTTTGGTAGGTCTTTTTTGTCCCACAAATACAATGCAGAAATTTCAAGTTTCAACCACTGAAGGCCGCTGTTTACTAGATGTGGTTTCTGGCGTCATTACGATTAAAGAATGAATGAACGAGCAGCTGCGCCTGCGTGTATTGCAAGGAAGCTGCTCTTCTTGAAGTTACATAGTGTACGTACGCATTTTGTATGGAGTGATTGCATTAACTGACAGGACATTAACGCACGGATCATTCCGTTACTATTAGCCATGGAGGTCATAATAGAAAGAGATAGTGACGAGGACGTTTTTTCTGTCACGGAAATGAGCGAACCGATGACAAATCTTCAATATGCTTTAAAACGACGAAAGTCGGGACAGGAACGTAAAACCATCTCGGTTAGGAAGAATTTGGTTAAAGTCCGTTCTACCGCCCGGTCAAAAGAACTTGGAATTCGGTGGTAAAACTAAGACTTCTGTAGCCAGCTATAATGAAAATGCGATGGAGGTTTTTACTTTGACCAATGTTTACGTTTGACATGTTGAAAAATCTGAAAAATTTACTAACGCTTAAGTCAAAAAGTAGCACTTTGTTCAGTTGCTTTGGCGAATTTTCGATGAACTTCTTATTAAATGATGGTTAAAAATTAATAAAAGCAACGTTCATCTTCGTTCAACGTTCATCTTCATGAAACGACAACATTACTTACCTCCAATTCAGCAAGAGAAGCACACCTCAGGGCCTTGGAATCAATAGCCATACAACATTTCGAAAAAGCCAAGATTCCCCTTATGAACATACAGCCACCATCATATCCCACCATCAGTCAACATACCCAACCTTCACCAGGCAACTCGAGAAGAAGTGGAGCACGCAACGCAATGAACATCGTAAAGATCGCGAGAGTGACAATTCAAAATTTCCAAGCAAGTAAGAGTTCGACAAGATGTAAACAGAGTTCCGACTACAACTAGAAAGAAGCCTGATGAAGATGAACGTTGCTTTTATTAATTTTTAACCATCATTTAATAAGAAGTTCATCGAAAATTCGCCAAAGCTACAGAACAAAGTACTACTTTTTGACTTGAGCGTTAGTAAATTTTTCCGATTTTTCAACATGTCAAGCCAGCTATAATATTGACACTTAGACAATCTCAGCTTAGGAAGGTAAGTCCTGATTTTTTCCTACTCCTTGCTTTTTCAAGCTGCAGAGAAACCCTATTGAGAATGATCTGTATCACATTATCGTCATGTGTGTTTCCCACAATTAGGTAAAATAAGAATTTAAAGCATTATCAGCAAAAATATACCATAACAGTCACAAGACCGAAATCTAGCAAACACTAGAGTCTGGCCTAGCACCTTGACACCATGACCATTTTCGCTGAAAGTGGGCTTAAATTTTCAATTTTGTCTTTCCTTTACTTCTAGCAAGTTCGTGTCCTTAACTAGGCTTAGGTCCTATTTCCATGTTTTAAAATGCAGAAATTGCGATTCAGTTATTGTCGAGGGCAGATCCAAGAAAGGCGCCGAAGAGAATGAAGCTGAAGGACCTGTGGCCCCCTCCATGTTAACTCGCACAAATTGCCGAAATTGTTCGGAAAAATGTAGCTAAACTAAGACAAAAATTAATCAAAAAAATTGAAAAAAACAACAAACAATCGGCGAAAAAAAAAAAAAAACCCCCCCCCCCCCCCCAAACTTTGTTCTGGTTCCGCCCATTATTATTTGCATCAAACACTGCAGTTAAAAATTCCACCCCACGAAACGCCGAAATAGGCTACTTGCAGAGTGATAACACATAACACTTGATCTATTAGGTAATCACTAGGGTTAAATTACTTGCTTTTCATAATAAAAAAAATTAGTTCTGAGTCTTCGTGTATATACCTGGTGTCCAGCATTCTTCTACCCTACTGCCTTTTATTTGTGTGGCGCCCTAAGCAAAATCTAATACGTATCGTTTGAAGCCAGGAAAGGCCTCAAAATTCCTGAAATTCCATCAGCTTCGGGGCTTTTCCCCGTACCCTGCTGGGGGAGCTCACAGCACTCCCCTAGACTCCCTAGCTGCAATGCATGATTTCACACATTTTAACTGTCTACCCCCCTCCCCCCCCCCCCCCCCTCCACCCAACCAAAGCTACGTCCCTGGTTCTCCCATAATAAGTTGTAAAAAAAGTGGCCCCTGGCAGTCACCTTCGCGACTGGCCTCTTGACCCACCAGTCCGCCTCTGGTGGTATCTCTGGAAAACCTGCCCGTGGACACGGTTAGGTGGTGGTGCAATGCGGAGAACTTGTTATTAGGTGTCCCGATTCAAGACCCACCGGCAGATGGGCTTCTGTTCACGGATGCGTTCACTACAGGCTGGGGAGCACACTTCGGATCTCGTCGGGTAGCAGGTGTGTGGTCAGCCGAGGAGAGCCGTTGTCACATCAATGTTCTGGAGATGAGGGCGATTCGCAGTACGGTTCTGGAATGGAAGGAGGATCTGACGGGGAAGGCGATAGTGGTCATGTCGGACAACACCACTGCCGTGGCTCACATCAGGAAAGGCGGGGGGGGGGGGGGACTCGCTCCTTGTCCATGACGGAGGAAACGTCAGCGCTGATACTTCTTTGCGAGTCCCTGCCGTTGACTTTACAACCTCGTCGCATCGTAGGAAAGTTGAATGTGCTGGCCGACGAGCTGTCGCGCGGAACAGCTCCGACGACGGAGTGGAGACTAGACCCATCTCTTTGCCAGGCCATGTTTCAGATGTGGGGGAAACCTTGGGTGGACCTCTTCGCCACTCGCTTTAACGCACAGCTTCCATCCTTCGTTTCACCGTTCCCGGATTCGACAGCGTGGGCGACGGACGCCTTCTCTCTGGATTGGACAGGTCTGTCGGCTTACCTATTCCCTCCGTTTTCACTACTACAAACGTGTCTGAACAAGACCTACAGGTCTCCGGGCGAGTACACCTTAGTTGCACCACTGTGGCCAGCAGCGTCGTGGTACCCGGATCTGGTGGAGTTGGTAAAAGAGAGTCCAGTGAGACTGCCCCTGTCAGACGCCATCCTGACTCGCCACAACGGCTCGACAGTCTACTCGTCACCGTCGATTCTTCATCTTCACGGGTGGAGACTAACCCGGATCCTTCGACGGAGGGGTTTTTCGCCTGAAGTAATTGAGAGGATGCTGTGCTGCCTGTGGTCGTCGTCGAGAAAGAGCTATGCGACAAGGTGGAAGGTGTGATTCTACTGGTGCAGGACGAAGGATGTCGACCCAACCCGTCCGTTGGGAGAGCTATAACTTACAATCATATTGTTATGATTTACGCAAACCAAAATTGCAGCACAAATTCCCAGTTAGAAGTTGCACTACAGGCGAATTTTCGGTGATATTACCAGTAAAGTTACTCGTGAGTCTTGCAACCCCGCTGTGCCCGGTACAAGGAAGAACGCCAGAAGGATGGTAAATTCAGGGTTTATTCCAGGGCCACGCGGTCTGTCCTCAGGAGATGTTGTCCAATGGTTCAAGGATGCTCTGATCAGGGCTACTAGCAGAGTGGCACACTTCAGGAAGAGTTCTTAGTTGGTTAGGGACTAGCTCCCAGAGTGAGGCTGCAAGGGGCTGCAAGGCCTTAAGTACCTAGAGCTGCAGCCAGTACCTGCCACTGGTGGTGCAAGGTACTTCCTGTACTATATCCTGGTATCCCATGATCCATCTCTGCTAGCAGCTACTCCTAGGGGCAGGCAAGGCCAGAGCCATCCAGACCACTGATCTCCAGAGACTGGACCATACATCAAAGTACATAGTATTACTGGAATACATCAATAAAGATACAGAGTATACAGAATACATAGCATAGAGCCATAGCATCAAGGTAAGGAGGCCCACTAAGGCCCTAGCTTAAGGAGTAGGAGGAAGCTGTGGAAACCGTCGTTGCAGTCTGTCACCTTCCTCAGGCCACTAAACTACTACTTCAGATTTCAAAAAACTTTCACATGTCGTCCATTTTGCAGACAGTCGTTATATACATTATTTGAAAATCCCGTGCTTCTCAGTTGTCACTGGATGCGTCACTTGTCATCCTAGTGGGCCTTAGTAGCCAGTTATTCCATTTTGCATTGAGGCGAGTCGACAGATCTGGAGTGACTAGTTTAGCCACTTCAGGATATGCTGGCTCCTGAGTATTCATGAGAGGCACACCTCCATTTTGAAAATATTGGATTGCTATGGTTTCAACAGCTCGGAGGTGTGCTTCATTGCTAGCATTTGCCAATACTAGCATTGCATTGCAATGCACGAATTGCACTGCAATGCACGCATTATATACCAAACACCAGACAGATTGGCTAAATACAAGCATATTGTTGAAAGCAAATACTAGCAATGAAGCACACCTCCCAGCTGTTGAAACCATCGCAATCCAACATTTTCAAAATGGAGGTGTGCCTTTCATGATTACTCAGGAGCCAGCATATCCTCAAGTGGCTAAATTAGTCACTCCAGATCTGTCGACTCGCCTCAATGCAAAATGGAATAACTGGCTACTAAGACCCACTAGGATGATAAGTGACGGATCCAGTGACAACTGAGAAGCACGGGATTTTCAAATAGTGTATATAACGACTGTCTGCAAAATGGACGACATGTGAAAGTTTTTTGTAATCTGAAGTAGTAGTTTAGTGGCCTGAGGAAGGTGACAGACTCGCAAGTAACTTTTACTGGTAATATCACCGAAAATTCGCCTGTAGTGCAACTTCTAACTAGGAATTTGTGCTGCAATTTTGGTTTGCGTAAATCATAACAATATGATTGTAAGTAATAATTTAAAACACCAAAGTAGACTATCACTTAAGATTTTCTAGCTTGAAATGAGCTTGTCAGAGAGCGTCCGTTAAGCCTAATCGTTAAGGGAGGTATTTTTAGCGGGACGCCAAGTAAATTTTGATCGCGAATCCAAAGTAAGACGTCGCAGATTATTTATTTAAAAGTTGCTTATTTTTTATTAGCGTTGGGAACACGATGTCATAATATTAATGCAAGAAAATGACGATGCTGGAAAAAAATAAGCCGATTCCGCTACTATTTCCGGTAGTTCTTAACATGGTGGCGGTCTGATACCGGTACTAGTAGTATCGGCATCGGCACAGCCTTAATATTAATGTAAGAAAATGCCGATGCTGGAAAAAATAAGCCGATTACGGTAATTTTTCCGGTATTTCTTAACCCGGTGCCGGTCCTTGACCTTGACTCGCATCGCATGACGTCATTAGTGAACGGCCGAAGTATCACGTGCAGCGAACGAACCAATCAGCGCTCACGATGCCGAAGAGTTTGAACTAAGGCTGTTGAAACGGCACATTTCATTCGACGAATACAGGCAGTGACGGAGTTGATGACGTCATTTTTTGCGGGTCAGAAAATTGGGATTTCCCTCTCTCGATCGTGACTAAGATGGCGGCTGTGTGTTGTGCTCTTCCTGCGATACGATCGTTTGAACCAAGGGCTATTTTCATCAAACAAAACGCAATTTCACTCCATTTTGGCAACGATGCCAACAATAACATCAAGTTAGGTAATAAAACATGACATTGACTTGATAATAACATGCAAACAGCCAAAAATAAAATTAAAACGTATGAGTTTAACTAAACATTGGGCAACGTTATAACAACGATAGAATCGGTGTTCAGTGGAGCTGTTGATTGCAGCTCTAGATTACGTTTGTTATGTTTTTGAACACTCGAGGTTGTTTTTTCCAGTAGGCTAGAACGGAACTTTCTTATTGGTTTCGGTTTTTATAGCCGACGAAAATATACATTACCTTATTTACACTAGCAGTTTCCCCCTTAGAGCTATTGTTTCCCCTAGAAGTTGAAATTGCCTTCCCTGCCGGGCTCGTACCTTACCACGCATGCGCCTGGTTGTTCATATGAACCCTCGCGCAGCGGTGGTCCTCATCATTTCTTCTAGGGCGCTCGCGCGTGCGTTCGCTCTTGAGCTGTTCCCTGAAGGTCCTCCGCCTATCCTCCTCTGCTTACCTTCTAATTCAGCGGACAATCCCGGCTATCCTTCATCCGCATACTTTCTGATGGCGCTTCCTGCAAGCTTTCCTTCGGCCTTCAAGGACATGAAGGTTCTCGGTTCCGTCTCTACGTCGACTAAGGGATGTCCCTCCGTGGACAGGTGCCGTCGTCCCTTCACGTGACCTCCGCGTGTCACAGACATTACATACCGAAATCCTTTCGGTCCCGGCGCGCGTTACACAACCTCCTTCAGCCCGATCGATTCTGCCCAAGCACGTTTAGCGGACCTCCCGCCGCTCTAGCCTTCGCCACCACCCCCGGCGATTTAAATCCCCCCCCCCCCCCCCCCCCGGGGGGGGGGGGGTCGGGCGGCGTCTATTGACTTACCATCAGCCGTTCCTCATCGTTTCCAGCCTGTGCGGCCTGGCAGGCCTCTGCGCTGCCACACGCTGCATCGCTTATATAGCTCGTCATCGGAACCATCCGCCCTCCGCCTTCCGCAAGCTGCCATCCTTCGGGACGACCGCCATCGTTCCTACCCAAAATATAAAAAAAAAAAAATCCGCATGCGGATGGGTGGTGGGAAAATTAGTACGGCTTACGCCAGTCTTCCCCCACTGGGGGCAGCCTCCACACAACCCTTTCTGGAATCAACTGTTTCACTGCTTCTTTCAACTTTATCCCTCCGTGATGCTACCATCTGCGCATGCCATTGCGTAGCCTCATTTCGAACTATCGACTCCAACAAAAGCCCTTCAGGACCATTTCTCTGCCTTGCATCAACCTTGCTTTCTAGCTTGTGTCCCTTCCTTCCTGCATTCCTCCGCCCCTGCGGATAGGGGATATGGACACCCAAATGGACTCAATCATTGCTCGCCCGGCGATCCTCCTCCCGGACCTCGATTCAAAGAAAGGGGGGGGGGAGGCACTCTCTATCTCCAACATCCAGACCAACGGTGCAACCTCCTTCTTGCAAAACCACCAGAATGCTCTTCCTCTACTTCAAGCCTCTCTACCGGCCATCCTGCTTTCTACAGCCAGAGATAGCCATCCGCTGGGACGAACTGACCAATACGTCCTCTTCCCACAAGAACTCCGACGGTCCGCAGGACTAGCTGTCCTCCTCGCATTCTCTGCCGCCCACGTCCGCAGGTGCTTCCGTCCACGAGATGGCCCTTGCTAGGATTCACTCTTCTACTACGGACCTTTCTTCTCTAGCCGCCACGCTGTTCACTTCGTTAAGACACTGCTTACCTCCGCATCCTAGCACTAGCATCCACAACGTCCGCCTCTGCTTCGTGGTGCCGCGAGTGAAGGGACGCAAGGGGATATCCTCCCCCCTTCTCGCTATCCGGCCTCGCCAGTCCCGGCTGATTGTCTGGATCCTCCGCCCTCCGCACGCTGCCATCCCTCAGAACGACCGTTCCTTGTTTTTGGCCGACAGACTCGCGTCTGCGTTGGGTGCGGACAATGGGTGAGGCCGATCAGCCCAGCGCCGATCCTCGTCCTCAGTCCCCCTACCCAGGAGCTGCCTCCACGCAGCATTTCTTGGGATGGACTGCTTCGTTGCCTTTATCGGCCTTCACCTCTCCTCCCTACAGCATTGACTGCTGTTTTCTTTGGACAGAATATTATATCCCATCCGTGCTACCTCCGTCTGCGCATCCTATTGCGCCGCCTTAATTTCGGATTTTTTTATTCTCCGCCTCCACTCACTGCCTTCCCTCGGGGCGACCGTCCCTCTTGGCCTCTGCCTACGGCTGTTCGCGACTTCATTGCGTCTGGGTGGTGGGCGATTCAGCTCGGTTTACCGACATGCCTTGTCTTCGGTCCTCTTCCCCACTGCGCACTGCCTTTGTGCAGCCCTTTTGGGGTGGACCCTTTCACTACCTACTGTTTTCTATGAAAACGGTATGATATCCCTCCGCGACATCTCCATCCGCGCATTCTATTGTGCGCACCTTCTTTCAGCTTTTACTGCCTCCTCTTATGAAGTTATCCTACCTTTCGTTGTTTTACAGCGGTTTTCTGGATATACCTTCCGTTCTAGTTCCTGAACCTCCGGTCCTCGGACGACCGTTTAGCCATCCTCCCATGATGTTGTTTCATTTTTTGCACCCCCGCCCAGCGGTCGTATGCCTCCCTCTCCTCTTCGGAAGGATTGCTTTGGTCCCTCCATTGTTCTACAACGGTTTATGGCTACGCTAGCTGCTCCTTCGCTTGAGGATAGAACTTGTCCGCCCTCACAGGGTTTACCACCATTATCCCTCCTTCCTTTAGAGGGTTTTCCGTCCGCCATTCCTTCGGACAACTGCCATGCCAACTTCCCGCCTCTGCACCTTCCCTCTGGACAGGCGATCGTTCATCCTGCTTTGCCCTCAGCTTCAAGGTTTTACCTCAGCCTCCGCCCCGGGGCTGCCATTGTACCTTCACTTCGATTGTGGTTCCCTCCGCTCCCACTCTCCAAAAGACTTTCCTCAGTAGCGGATATACTTCAAGGCCTTGACTAGGCGATGACATCATCCCGTCTCAACCTCCGCGGCATCTTCTCTCCAGCCCCCACCTCGGGGGCTACTGTTGTATCTTCACTTCTATTGCGGTTCCCTCCGCTCCGCGGGCGGACGCTTCCCTCCGCTGCCTTTCTCTATAAGACTATCCTCCGTAACGGATATAAAAAGTAAACGTGGCATCTCCCAATCCCAATTTGGCCTCCTCCTGCGGCGATGCTTCGAGTTTTATTATCCTTCCGACTACACCAAGTAGCAACGCATCCACATCCTACTACACCTCTTGGCTGCTTATTACGGCCACCCTCCTCCACACTATCCTCAACTGTGACTATGCCTCCACATCAGTCAACCATCCGTTGGACTCTTACACTACCCACCTGCAGAACCCATCCAGTTCACCTCAAAAAAAAAAAAAAGGCTATGCTTACCTCTGCTTTCAGCACTAGCCTCCTCATGCTCCGCATCCGCTTCGCTGCCACGAGCAAAGGACGCCTGGGGTATCCTACCCTCCTCACCTTTCCGCTTACCGGTTCCTCCGTCTCTTAGGGACGTAGCTGTCCTCGACCTTGCTACCACACAGGCTTTCTCAAAACCCACCGCCGGCAATTAACCTCCGGCCTCTCTCAACCAAAAAACGTTATGCTCAGCATGGGCATCCGCTCATGAGCTTATCCTCACGTACCTTTATAAACGTAATACACCAGTCTCCACTTCCGCTTGGTGGACTTTCCTGCCCCAAACACCGGCACTCTCATCCTCTTACAACCGGCCCATCCTCCGCTTCGTCGATCCACACACTGACGTGCGGACTGTCGTCGACTTGAAATAAGTATGATATACCTCCATATCGCCTCCGTCTGCGCATTCTATTGCACAGCACCCTAATCACAAGATAACCATCAAACTGCGTCCTCTACGAACACACCTCCCCCAGCTGATGTTTCCTCCGCCCCCGTCCCTTCAATGGCATCTTCCTTCAACTTTCATCCTCCGCCTCGCCAGGCAGACGCCCCTCTGTCAGCGGATGGTCTATCCACCTCCGCGTCCAGTACATCCTCTCCATCAGAGGATACCCATCTGGAGATCCTACACCGGCACTGTATACAAATAAGCCCTTCATCCGCCTTCTGCCCTCCGTTGGGCACCTCCTAAACGGCCTCTAGTGCCTTCTTTGCGACATCTAGGACAGCGCAAATCGGTGCTGCATCCTCCCGGATGCTCAACCCCGGCTTATTATAAGCGACTCGACTCGCTCACCTCTGCTCTGACATCTGTATCTTCTACTTCACTGTTGCCTCCGACCATCTACTTCCCGTCTGCAGTCGCAACTCTGCCGTCTCAACCCTCCGCTCTTCAGCTTCCCAAAAGGCAAGAGGATTCATCTCCTGGTTGATCTCTTGTCCTTGTCCCCACTTGATAGACCTCTGCATGCGATGAAGCCTTACAACCAAACATTTCTATACATAACTTTACTTTCCGCACTCCCGATCTCACTCTTCCTGGCAAACGGTACGGCTGCCCTCCGCATCCGCCTCCACCTGCCATGGGCGTCCCTATCCGCCCCTGAGTGAAAGTGGTCGGGTCAGCAGTATGGTCTTCATCACGACACTCTGTGCCCGGGGTAGCCGCCTCGTACCGCGGGATTACAGACTCTGATAAGGAGGAATGGTGCCAGTGCATGAACCTAGCCCTTCTCCGAGTTACAAAGTCTGCTAGTGTAAATAAGGGTATGTACGGTATATTTTCGTCGGCTATAAAAAGACTAAAATTGCAGGGCCTGCACCTGCTTAATTTTAGTTTTTATTGCCTTACCGAAAATATACATTACATCATTCCCGCCCAAGCCTCCCCACCATCAGCTAGGTTCTGGTAGGTGGAGAAATGATGACCACCACTGCGCGAGGGTTTATATGGGCAACCCGGCGCATGCGTGGTAAGGTACGAGCCCGGCAGGGAAGGCAACTTCAACTTCTACGGGAAACAATAGCTCTAAAGGGGAAACTGCTAGTGTAAATAAGGTAATGTATATTTTCGGTTAGGCAATAAAAACTAAAATTAAGCTGGTACAGGTCCTGCAATTTTAGTCTTTTCGGTTGGTTTTGATTTTACTTTTAAATTAAGTTTGTAAGAAGTGTAAGGCCTGTTGCCTACCTAGTAGTCCTCAGCTGAAATTTTAAGTTTATTCTGTGCTTACTCTGCTAATTAGGAAATTGCTATAGGAGAGCCTACGCAAACTAGGGCTTGTAATGCAGCAATATCACATATGTATCACACAAAAAAGTGCTGCAGATGTGCAATAAAACCTATTTTAATATGCGCGAGTTTATTTAGTTATTGTGAATTTGTGGTATCGGACTCCCAGTCCTCGAGAGGTATCGGATCGGTAAAAAGTGGTATTGGTGCAGCTCTGTTAATTTGTGATGCAGGTTTAGTGATTGATGGATCTGCTGCTCCATTTCTTTTTTTGTAAAAAGAAATTTATTCTAAAGTTTATTGTAATTTTAAACTACAATCGTCTTCCATCATCACACAATTTCGTACAGAAGACACTCGCACACTATTGAAAAAAATGAAAAACCAGCACAGGAGGGATACTACCATTTGTCAGAATTACAGTAATAATCTTCTTAAACTGATTAAAATCCTTCATCACCGACAAATGAAAACTGTTCTGATACCAAGTACGAGTAGTGAGTACTTTTGTTACCCAACGGTAAACAAGAATAGATGTGTTTGGATATAATTTATTTCGCCCTTGTCATATAATTTGTTGTAGTGTCTTACTTGCATGAAGGAAAACATGAAAACCAAAGAGGGTTTCCAGATCCACAATCCCCAATCCCCCACCATCTAGAAAAAAAATTGTGTTGTAGTAATTCAACTTATGGTCTAGTGAAAAAAGTGATTAGTAAAAGACACTCCACTTAGGAACACCATCGCCCACCTTTCTACCCCACTCCCAGCAGGGAGTGGCAATTACATTCAGGCCCATTTGAAACTAGGTTAACTCAAAGTTACTTGGATTTGTCAAAATGATGACGCTGGCAATGCAAAATGGGATGTTGACAAATTGCTCTTAAAAATTGATGACTGAAAGGTGTGCCTACTACCAGTAATACGCTGGATTGAGGTTGAATAACTAGAGATACTCAAAACAGCAGAGTAAACATGTATTGTTGCTCTAGTAATCAAATTTTGATTTTTTCTTTTAATTTTAATGACCTAATCTGTATTGTTTTTTCCCGGATGTCAGCGCTCTACCGATATCCTTTAGTTTCATGGGCCAAACACAGCACGTTCTGCAGTGAATAATTAAATTAACACTTTTCATTACCTTAATTTTTACTCATTTTTATGTCTTAAATTAATTATAATTTCATTATAAAGAATTTTGGAAAACTTTGTAAGATCACCAACTCCCAGCATCACTGTACTGGATTTCTGATTTTCACTGCTGATGGCTTATGACCTTTGCCACTGGTGTCCACGAAAAGTAATTTTGCCAAGGATCATCCAGTTAATTCTAACGTTTTACAGTCACCAGAATTCTTTAAATAACAAAAGGTAAATGAGATAGTAAATAAAAGTTTATGTACTTAAATTTTTTATTTAATAAATAAATAATAGCACCATGAGTGATAAGTTAAAATCTTCCCTTGAAAATAATGATGCGGCCTGCAGTCTTATTTTTTTTTCACGAGGTGCTAAAAAAAATGTGTGGTTGACGAATTCTATGCAAAAACAGGGGATTGAACATTCGTCACAGTGGCTACCTAAGTTAATATTTAGTCGCCATTACTAATTTTTTTTATTTGCATTTGGCTAATTGGCGACAGATTTCTTGAGCCCTGTTGATATTACAACAATGCTCCGCATCACTTTTCGTTTTGGGCGCAAATGTTGCTGGTTGTGTTCTTCTAATGATCAAGAGATTTGGGGTAAAAGTAGTGTGTTGTGCGGAATTAGGATGTCGGAAGTTGCCCCCAAATTTTGTAAATAACGGAACACACCGGGAGATTGCCGTCAGTTTGCAGAAAATTTGAGACGTGTGACTTAAATCTTCAGCCGTGTGAACTTAGCGTACTGCACACAAAAGAACAGATCATGTCAATAAAACTGGAACAACAAAAGGGAAAATTGTCCCAGTTCACACTTTGACCTGGGAGCGATTGGTGAAAGATTTTGATTTAAGCCCATCGGATTATTTACACAATGATAAGGTTGTATGTAACGATATAAGCGTTAATGAGGATATGAACGTTAAGTTTCCGGATCCATTAGGGATCTGCACCCAATATTGCAATGCTGACCATGTGCCTGCTAATGTGTTAGAACTGTGTTAGAACGAAACACTTTGTATGAAGAATTGTATAAAGGCTGTAGTTCAAACTTAATACTAAAAAAATTATTTAGAACGAATAGAATGTTACAGAGCCTAGCTAAAGTCGCGGGGGGGGGGGGGGGACATTTATCCTAACTAGTAGTATTCTCCTTCCTCTCGACGATCCTGGTAGAACTGCCACCAGTCATTCGTGAATGAGACCTAACCTTAACTCTTATGATTTAAACGTGTTTAATTTATTCATGCAGAAGTCAGAATAAAAGAAGTCGATTTCGAACACAGGGGTCGAAATATTCGGATGCACAGGGGCAAATTGCACTCCAAAATCGCACTTTGCACTCCAGAAGCAACTCTTGGAGTGCAAAATTGCATACCAAAGTTGAATTTTCCATAACTTTTGAACCGCACAAGATACAGACTTGCTGTTTGCGGCATTTTGAACAGCTTGGAATTAGACTTCCTGTGGCACCATTCCTTTCAAAAAAGTAAAACTCCATTTTTTACTACATTTGATTAAACTATGTGTATAGGTTTTTCAGTTGAATAGCGAAATTAAGTCAGTTTAAGCAAAATGCAGGAAAACAGTACATATTATTGAGATGCTGAATGTTAGAATATTCCATGGCTATAAAATAGGAGACCACAGTGTTGGTTTACATTTTGGCACCCCAGTAACAGATTTGGGGTGCAAATTTGCACCCGGATCAAAATTTGGAAATTCGACCCCTGCAAACATATGCACGTTTGTTCATGGCAGATATCACAAGTTGCAGGTTAACTATTTAACGTTAAAGGTAAACAACTTTCGGTTGGGTGCACAACTTACGGCTGGAACCAGTTAAAAATAGTTTAACTCAATTTTCAGGCATTTTGCGATGAAACAAGTTAAGTTATGATTTTGAACAAAATCAAAAAAATATTTCATTAATTCTTCTTCCCTTTACGATTTTGGGTCGGGAAGAAAATTAATAAAAGTATCAAGGTTCTTACTATCTGCAAAATTACTTACCTTCAGTTCTTATGCTAAATTCGCTAAATTTGGCTTTTCCCATGCTCAAACTCAAAATTCATAGATTTTTGACTTCTCCGTCTGTTGCGTGTTTTCACCGCCAGGCGCGCTGCGCAGTATACCTGCTGCAGCCACCTGCCTCCCGTGGGGAAAACCCCATTCGCTTTTGAGCACGCGACAGTGAAGGTCGATAGTGCGGCTGTTATCCCATTCATGATGGCGGAAAAAGATCGTGGAGACGACAATGAATTGGTGGAAACGGGCGACGAAGAATTGGATAATATTAACGAATTGCTGAAAGGAGGAAATTACCCATCTTGCACATGCCAAAAGACACCGAAGGACCTACATCCATTATGTCGGAGATGCCGGCGGTGCAATTTTGTTGACAATCTATGCGACTTGTGCGAATTACACAAACCTGAAACAGTGAAGAAAGTGCTCTATACTTGGAGACATTCCGATCAGAAGAAAGATCAATTGAAACGGAAAAAGAGTAAGGCAAGTCTAGATGACCGATTGGCAGGTATGAGCCGGGACCCAGATGCACCCATCTTCATGAAAGACCTTGCGAGTGCGAGTTCGGACACGACGGCTGATTTCGACGGATTTGAGGACAACGAAAAGTCGGTTTACCCAGAACGATCCTTGGGACACTTGGTAACGGCGGCTCGTGAAACGGCGATTTCTGTGGTGGAGTCGAGATCGGATAAAGTAGAACGAAACGTCAGTGCTAACGTAATGACCCATGTTGACGCTAGGATGAACGAAATGCAACAGGCATTGCAAACACAAATAACAGGACTTATTGCCAGTGTAAACGTATTAATCGCAAACAGTGCTTCACAACAAGCTCAGGCTACACAGGATAGTAGTGATAAGACAGTAACACTTAACAACGACCTGTCCGTACAAACAGCGACGGAGGGCAACAACGGAAAGAAGACAAAGGGTTCGCCGAACAGTGCAACAAAGGGTTCGCCAGCGATCGGGGAAAAGGCGCCAAAATCAAGCAAGAAATCGTCTAGCAGTGAGGTGACTATTAAAGGAAAAGGTACGGGAAAACATTCTAGTGTAAGGCCACTCCAGTCCGCTCCCGAGAAAAGGGTAGGCGGACAGGGAAAAGATGATAAAAGTGGCAAAACCGCCCTACCCACACCCAAGAAAGGGGTAAGTGGGAGGGCTAGCGATGCGGACGCTTCGCTGCGAACTGGCGAACAAGCGTTCCGATCGCTGGGGGAAGTCGTAGCGGACGTTCGGAGGAGCGGTTCGCCGACGGTTCGCCACGAAGTGGGAACAGGAGCCAGTTTATTATCAGCACGACCACGTGGCAGTAGCGAACCATTGGTCCGCAAGACGATCAGAAAGACGGGCGGTTCGCTAGCGATCATTGATGCACGACGGGAAGACACCAACGCTTCGCCAGTTCGCGAACCGGGTCGGCAAGGCTGCACTTCGCCAACAAGGACCGCACATCGCCACCAAGGTACGCATACATCGCCATTGAGAGCGGTGACGCCGTTTTTGGAACGCATGGACGGAAATGAGTCATGGAGACGTCAGGAGACGTATGACAATGAGAGTGAATACTATGCTGACGATAATTTGTGCGGACATGAGAACGAAGGATTCTATGAAGAAAATGAGGAAGAAAATTATGAAGATATCCGGCCCATTCTTAACAGGAAGAGGGAAAGTGATCTTATTCACGACAATCCGACCAAGATCAGGAAGGTACAGTTCAATGAGGATGCGATTTTCAACGAAAGGAGATCGTTTTCGGACGAACAGCTACAGACGGAAAGACAGTGGAGAGAGGAAGTAGCTTGCAGGCCATTGGTGCAAGAATCTACCGACAACGAGGACCCTTTCGAAGAAGGACCGGGTCTGATCAGCTGGAAAGAATTTGCGGGTTTCACCCTTAAATACTTAAATGAAACTCCCTTCTGTAAACGGGCCGTTCCCATGGAAATCGACCCGGAGGACCCGCCCATGGAAACCTTGGCCAATGTGGGAAGTTCGAAGGTAACGCCGGTGCACCTTCCTCAATCGGCAGTAGCTTTCAGGCAACTGTTAAATAACGAATCTTTAACAAGGAAAGACTGTCAGCCAATTTCGGTGTCGAAACCCCTTCCACCCCATGACCCGAAAGCAGCCAAAATGTTTTTTACGGCGGCGGGAAAAGGAGCGCCACCAAAGAAGCGATACAAGACTTTCGCAGAAGCTGAATATATCACAGAAAAATTGGACCTGGAATTGGATTCGACTCTCAAGACACCAAGTTTTATAAAGACCCCGATGCAACTCTACGACAACGACGAAGCCCTACTGCGGTGCAGCATAAGAGCTAACTCTCATGCCGAGTTGGCTTATTCGGCGTCGGTGGCCGCAATCAAGTCACTGGTGGCGGAGCAACCAGAACTCAAAGAGAACAAAACTATTCGAGAATGCCTCCACATCATGAAGAGGGCATCGTCCTTTCAGCAGGACAGTTTAAACTGGTCCTCACGACTGCTCCTTAACACAGTGTTTCGGAAACGGGACGCTTTGTTGGAATCGGCGACAACGATTCCCACGGATGTGGCAGGAAAGTTGAGACTACTTCCAATCCATGGCGCAAAGGAGTTATTCGACGGCAAATTACTCACCCTTGCACCTGAACTGAAAGAGAAAACCAAGCCCGCAGGAACACCAATGCGAGGATTCAGAGGAAGAGCGAGACCCATGATGAGGACTTACTCCACGTACCCTAATCAGAGTTTGGGGTTGAATTCACAGGAAGGAAGAGGCAGGGGAAACTACAGAGTGGACAGGAAACCCGATCCACAGCCGTTTCGAGAGAGTGCCCCATCCCAAACCGGAGGGAGGGGCGGAAGTAATTTCAGAGGCAGGGGTCAAGGAAGGGGAAGAGGAAGAGGTCGCAAACCTGGAGGTAGATATTGACATGAAGGAGGAGTTTTCCCCCATTCACCGGCAGGTGGGGGGAAGACTTTCGAGGCACTTACAGGAGTGGACACGAGTGACTTCCGACACTTTCATTCTACGGACTTTGAAAGAAGGCTACTATCCCCCCTTTTCGTCGATGCCAGCCCTGTGTTACGGACCACCACAGGAGAAAGGGAAAGAGGTGCAGGGCCTACAGGAAGAAATAAACAAGCTTTTAGAGAAAGGAGCATTGGAACTGGCACCGGTAGGCACGAGAGGGTTCTGGAGCCCAGCTCGGGTAATCCCGAAGAAAGGGGGGGGGAACTCGCCTTATCTTCAATCTGCGGAAACTCAATGGCCATCTAATGAAAGTACATTTCAAGATGGAGACGATTGGGAAGATAAGAGAGGCCTTGAGGGAAGGAGAATACACGGTCTCTATAGATTTAGAGGACGCCTATCTTCACGTACCACTGCACAAGGACATAAGACACCTATTCAGATTACATCACAGGGGCGTTTCTTATCAGTTTTCGAGGCTGCCATTCGGGCTGTCAACTGCTCCGCAAGTCTTTACGAGAATCATGAAGCCAATATTAGGTCTGCTTCACGTAGAAGGAATAAAATCTCATGCCTACTTAGACGACTGGTTGATACGCAACCTGTCACCGGACGTCCTGCAGTCACAACTGTCGAGAAGCTTGAGGTTGTTCCAAACTCTGGGATTGGGAATCAATGTCAAAAAATCAAGGCTAGTCCCTCAGAGGAAATTCACGTTCCTAGGAGTGGAATTCGACTTAGGCACAGGTTTGATTCGTCCTTCTACAGAAAGAATAGACAGGGCAGTGAAGACCTTGAAGCAGGTGCGGAGACAGAAGAACATGTCAGCGAGAGACCTGGCTTCGGTCATAGGGATGTTGGATTCAATGGCTACACTGGTACCCCGAGGCCAGTGGCGGGTAAAACCGATCCACTGGTTCCGGAAAGAAGAGTGGAATCCCAGAATTTCATGGTTGGATGTCATCAGCCTAGAAAACATTCCGGATCTGAGCTGGTGGAGAGAAAAAGAAAATTTGCAGGCGGGAGTCCACTTGAAGGAGAAAAAGGCCGAGGTGCTACTGTTCACAGATGCGTCAGCCAGTGGATGGGGAGCACACTTGGGAGACTTGACATTGTCGGGAAAATGGAAGACGGAAGAGAAAGAAATGCACATCAATCTCCTGGAACTAAGAGCAGTGAGACTGGCAGTGGAGGAGTGGAAGAACGAGTTACAAGGCAGACACGTCGGGATAATGTCGGACAATACGACTACGGTAGCCTACATCAAGAGAGGCGGCGGGACACATTCCAGGACTCTAATGGAAGAAACATCCAGGCTCATGGAGGTGTGCCAACAAGAAGGTATAAACCTGATCCCAAGACACATACCGGGTCGCCAAAACGTATGGGCCGACGAACTTTCAAGGGGGAGCGTGATACCGACGACAGAGTGGCAGCTGGACCCTGCGATCTGCCGGTCTCTGTTCGAGAAGTGGGGACAACCATACGTGGACCTGTTCGCAACGAAGGCAAACAAGCAAGTAAAGAATTATGTATCACCGTTCCCAGACCCCCAAGCTTGGGCGACAGACGCCATGTCGATTTCATGGGAAGGGATGTACGCTTATGCATTCCCCCCATTCTGCCTGCTCCAACAAGTCTTGAACAAGATCAGGGAAGTATCAGGGTTGTTCATTCTTGTAGCACCGTTCTGGCCGGCTGCAGCATGGTTCCCGGATCTGATGGAACTGACCAAAGAAGAACCAGTTTCGCTTCCGTTGACAGAAAATTTTCTTACACAACACAGGGGTACGACGTTCCACCCGGCCCCAGACGTGCTACACCTTCACGGATGGAGACTCTGAAAACAAACCTCACAGGAGATGGATTCTCCACCGAAGTGGCCGACAGACTGCTGCAATCAGTTAGAAAGTCGACATCAAAGATGTATGAAGGTCAATGGAGGAGGTGGTTCACCTGGGCGAGAAACCACGATTGCGACCCCTGTAACCCGTCGGTTATCAACCTGTCACAATTTTTAGAGGAATTGTTCACGAAAAAGCTTTCCCCCACGTCAATCAAGGGCTACAGATCGGCGATAAATTCTGTACTCACGTGCATGGGCAGATCCGAAGTGGTTTCAAACCCCATACTGACTAAGCTTATATCTGCTTTTGACAATGAGAGACCAAGAACACGCAACCTCTTTGCTAGATGGAGCCTACCGTTAGTATTGTGTAGCCTGTCCCAACCACCGTACGAGCCATTGGCAGCGGCTTCTATGAGCATGTTAACACAGAAAACTGTCTTCCTGGTGGCCCTGTCGTCGGCAGCAAGACAAAGTGAGGTGGCGGCCTTCTCCAGGGGTGACGGCCACATCCGGTTCACGAGAGACTGGTCATCGGTGTCGCTGGTTTTTCCAGCGGACTTTAGGGCGAAAAACTCGAGACCTGACAAGACACCGACACCCGTCGTAATACAAGCCATAGGACATGGTAGACCAAGAGGAAGCGAGGAGAAACTTCAGTGCCCAATTCGAGCATTGAAATATTATCTGAAAAGGACGGCCACGGAGGAGAAGAGGAACGACCAGTGCATAGGCCGGACACCGCTTTTCATGGACATTGACAAGGCAACGGGGGAGGTAATCAACAGGAAAGTGACACCTTTCAAACTTGGTAACTGGATATGCCAAGTTATCAAAAGGGCGTATGAGACAAGTCCGGATCACATGGATGTCCCCAAGGATATAAGAGCTCACGAACTACGGGCATTGTCAGCATCATGGGCGTACGGCAAAGGCACGCCTTTGGATGAGGTAGTAAGTGCTTGCAAATGGAAAACAAAGAATACATTTATCAAGCACTATCTCAGAGATGTAAGTGGAGAAGCGGGACAGGCAGGGGTAGTCCACAATGTCGTCTCTGGCTCGAAAGGAGTCAGCAGATGATCAACAGGGAGACATTGGGTGGAAGAGTGAACGTCAGGCCAGTGCGAATCACAGGAAGACGTTTACGGAAACGGGAAGAGGCGTCCTGGATCAAAGAAGGTCGAGGACGATACCAAGCAGACATGGGACAATATAGGAGGTGAGTGTGTGCATTGATTACATTATCAAGGGTATTTGGATGTTGTGTGTACTTGTACCTCCCACCACCATACAGACAAAGTCAGCATAAGAACTGAAGGTAAGTAATTTTGCAGATAGTAAGAAACAAGAATTTTAACTAGTTAAAATTGGTTTTTACTATCATAAAAATTACTTACCTTCAGTTCAACCCGCCCGCCTCCCCGCTGAGGAACAAGAAAGGTTCAAAAGCGAATGGGGTTTTCCCCACGGGAGGCAGGTGGCTGCAGCAGGTATACTGCGCAGCGCGCCTGGCGGTGAAAACACGCAACAGACGGAGAAGTCAAAAATCTATGAATTTTGAGTTTGAGCATGGGAAAAGCCAAATTTAGCGAATTTAGCATAAGAACTGAAGGTAAGTAATTTTTATGATAGTAAAAACCAATTTTAACTAGTTAAAATTCTTGTTTTTTAGGAACCCGTATACCTCACACTAGCTTGTCCTCATTCATTGCGTAGGCTAAGAAATGTTGGGCTTAATAGCTAGGACTTAATTCTTATTAATCTTCTAGGGGACTAAATCGTTTTAGGATCCCTTCCCACTAAGATCTTATTAGCTCAAGTATTTTTAGACTACATCTTAGTTTAAGTACTTTACTAAGCGTACCAAGTGGTGGTACTACCGCGACTTCTTCTGTTTCAGCTTATCCGCTGCTCGGCTGAGTGCACGCGCCTGCTCTAGAAATGGCATAGCGTCCCGCCGATCTGCAGTGGTTTGGGGACCAAGATTACAAATTTTCGTTTCCTTAAATACGAAAATTCCCTGCCCTCACGCGGACAGACAGGAGAGCTTAAGGCTTCTCATTTGTTGAAAACCTAAGTTACTTTCATAAACTTTCAATTCGACGATTGCCTTGAGGCATACACAACGTAACGGGGGGCTTGAGTGATAAATTACGATCGTCCTAACAAGAAAACCCTTATAACGAACTGATTTAGAGATGGTTGGAGACCTAAAACGTAAATAACAGATGTTAAATTTAATAATTTAATGTTGGAAGACGTTTTTGTCCCAAAATTGCATTGTTGACATGCTTTCGTTGCTACCAGCAGCTTCGATCTTGAATTTCTTGTTTGATTTAGCTACTTTCGGTAGCATGAACGTGGTGTGATATTATTGCATTAATGTAATTGCAGTGTTAAACTGGTAAAGGGACTCACATCCTAAATTGCTTATTTTGATGGTGGGACAATAGTTCCCTTATTATATTATCATAGTTTGTATCGTGGCACTTGGTCCCAAGAAACCTGTCAAATATACACACCTTGAGCGTCTCTGTTGTCAAATGTTTTACGTGTTATTGTATATTGAGGTTTTGCTGTAATATCTGTCTAAACTACACAGCCATTTGGCACTGCAGTGAGACTTTCAGTAAAGTAAAAGCATTCAAAAACTTAAGCTGGGTGATCTGATACTCCCAAACCAAACCGAAAGTGGTCTCCCACAATCAAGATGGAGGATATAAGTAGCAACTACTACTGCTACGATTTGTTAAAGATTAAAGAAATATTTTTCATCTGTTAGTGTTGAAATTTTTAACTAAAGGTAACATTTTCTTAATTTTATATACATTAGTATGGTATTAAGTAGAATCCTGATTTAAAAAAATATTGTAAGAAACTCCTAAATAAAAGGTACGCAGTGTAATTACTTCATAAAGCTAGGCCTATTTCTCATATTTTTCATTCGTTAATGCTGAAATTTTTAATAAAAATAGCCTACGTATTTATTTAAATTAATACGGTAGGAAACTGGAATCCTAAGGTGTATACACGTGACTACTTAAAAGCGCTTGAACACTGGAAGCAACGAGACTTCAAGTTGACTTTAGTCCATTTTCCCACAGTGACTTTAATTAATAGCATCATACACATATTTTCCTTTTTTTTATTACAGGTTGATATTTGGAGCCTTGGTATCATGGCCATTGAGATGGTGGAAGGAGAGCCACCATACCTAAACGAAACTCCAATCAAAGCACTTTACCTCATAGCTTCTAATGGAAAGCCAGATATGAAGGACACAAGTAAACTATCTCCAGAATTCCTAGACTTCCTTAGCTGCTGTCTCGAAGTTGAAGTAGAAAAACGAGCGTCAGCTCAAGAACTTCTGCGGCATCCTTTCCTGGAAAAAGCCGAAAAACTGTCCACTTTAGTGCCTCTAATCAAGGCTGCCAAGCGAATCCTAAAGAAAATGTAGAAATAAATACAAGAAGAGTATATGTATAATACTGTAAGTGTCTAGTGTTGCACTTGACTCGGACTTGGGTCTGGGGCGGATCACGTCACATTCATGGAAATGAATGATTTAACAGTATTTTGTATCAGGTGAAGTTGCTGAAGCACTCCTATCACACCAAAGTAACTCTTGAATATTCGATGATCAAGAGAGTCGTGTTTTTAAAGTTTCGATATTTAGTAATGTCAGTGTGGAGAGTTTGTGCGCAGTTAGTCGATATTCTATTTCCATAAGCATAAGTGGGATGTACGATTCAGTTGAGGGGTTAAAACACCATCTCGTTTAGCTGCAATCGTGACAGGACACAAATTATATATGTTGGTTTCTAAATGAATTTCGTGTAGATATGTTGCTCGAGTGGCATCCCAAAAAATGTGGTGCTTTAAGTTTCTAGCCTATCGAGCAGTTTGGTAAGGGACGTATTTCAAATTTCGTACTTGAATTTTAAGGGACTTAATGCGACTTGCTGGAAATCCTTGTCAGTATCATTCATATGGCTTCTAAGGATGGAACCGTTAAGCCATGAAATAGGTCTGCTACATGATCTGCGATACAAGTAAAGAGTAATCGGAAGCGCGAGATGTCAAAACCAATAAAAAGTGCTCCAGTTTAGAGACTAATGAGACTTGCACAGATATACGGTGTGTTAAATAGTTTACAGTTGCTGCAAAACAACCTAAAAACAGCTGTTAAAATGGACTCCACGAGAATTGCCTGTTCCCCACAAAACCTGAAATTCCATGAAATTTTGCACTATAAAATGTAATGCAATCCTGCTGCTCTTTGATAAATATTTCATGATGGAATGCCTAGGAATTTTTCAATGATCACGGAATTCTGTAAAACCTCCGTCCTTGCTTCTAAGCTCTCATCACTGCCCACTGTATGCTATTAGTACTTATTTCTGCTTATGTAAGGCTGATGGTTCTTCACGCAGTCGGCCTAATACTAATGTTGTCTGATATTAATTATTTTGTTTTATGTGTTTACTTTGGAATTATTTTGGGTGAAGAGCTTGTAAAATTTTGAGCGTGGGCAGGGCATGTCAGCAAACGCATAATCGCTCAAACTGCAGGAATGGCTATTTGCTCCCATTCTTTCATTCTTATCCCTGTTTCGGCAATGAGTGGAACTTGGAATACACTGCATAACTACACGTGTACACAGAACAAGATTTAACCTTTCTGAAGTTAACAAGTAATCGCCGTGCACCGATGCCAAGCTGTGTCCATCTTTACCGATCTGATATTCGGTGGCTCACTAAGCCTTCTAACATTCTTATTCGAGTTGAACTTGTACAGTTGCAGGTAGCTCAGTTGTCCATCTGGCAAGATAGCGTATGTTAAAAATAGGATTGGATTTTGGGTCTAAAATAAGGATGCTCTGTTTTGCCTAAATGCCGAGCATTCCAGATATATTGATTCCACTGGCTAGGGTCGGTAGCATGAACAGATATCCGAGAAGGCAGGGTCAACTTTTGGTGAAAGGGCACGCTTAGGCTTTATTTTTCTGGGAACCTTTTTTTTTTTTTGTTTCTTTTCACTCACTTTTTACCCTTTTTGGCCCCTTTCTTGGGCTTCCTAGCTTGCTTTTCTCCCCTGTGCACCCCACTGGCTAGCCTGAACAATGTTTAGCAAATTCATGTATCTCGGAAGTTCAGTAAATGATTATGAAAGTTTTGCAGACAGTGTGGGAAACGTCCCCATGTCTAACATTTAATGACAAGAAATTAACTATCAGCGCATCTGTAGTAAAATATGTACAAAACTTATACATTTCTGTTGTTAAGCAGGTACTGCCTATAACTGATTCCAGTGATCTGCCCAATACTACACCTTAGTTTCAGATTTTTTTAAATTGTATTGGAATGGTCGTGTGGGATGGAGCTAGTGTTTTTTTGGCCAGAATTGTGGACAGATGTATGTAACATTCAGGCCGTTGACATAAATTGCCTTTTTCATTTTAGGTTTAGTAAAAAGTAAAAACTTTTTTGTTCATTGTAGTGACCAAATAACTACGGTAGTTGATGTTACCAACCTTTTTGAAAGTTGACAGTATAACTTTTTTTTATGTATTGGCATTAAGCTGCATCCCATAATAATACCAGTTCTCTTTTTGAACTGCGGTAGCTATTTTTTTTCCAAACTTCGAAAAGCGTATTTTGTTAAAAGTATATGAATATGAACATGAAAAAAACCCAGCAGTAAGCAAAAAGAGCTTTTGACACCAGGGAACCCACGAAGCTACCAGTTTTTATAACTGTAGGGGGCGATGATGGAAGGGAGCACGGTATCCAGCCTCTGTTTGAACTGCAGAACCGATGTTGCTTCGATGGTATGTTGAGGCAGTTTGTTCCAGGTGTTAACCACACGGAAAGGAAGTGTGTTTTGGCGAAGGGACGTGTTGCATCTCTTCTTAAAGAGTTTTGCCCCATTGTTCCGAGTGGCAGAGCTCGTAGAGAGGGTGAACCATTCCTTGGCTGCAGGATCTTCACCATTGAGGATCTTGTAAGTGAAAACCAGATCACCTCTGATACGACGGTAATTTAGTGTTGGGAGCTTGAGGGCAGCAAGCCGGTCGGGGTAGGGCGCGTTTTTGAGTCCCACAACAAGTTTGGTGGCACGTCTCTGGACACATTCCAGTAGGTGTGTTGCATTTAAAAGTAAAAGTACCTGCTAAATAACCAAAGTTAGTAGAGCTAACGTTGGTATTCTGTGGTGCAGGAATCTGTTAAACTGGTTTGCTGCCAGCTTAGAAACCGTACAATGATATGTAAATAAAGCATGAGTGTGTGTGTTCATTGTTTAAAAAAATTCCTAGAACTGAACTTTAACTGATATGATACGATGCCTCCTTCACTGATACGTTATTGCTGTTATCGAAACAAACTTAAAAGGGTGGAAATGGTTGTTCTTTCCATTTTTCAGAAATTATTCCATTTTTAAATATTCTTTGTCTGTTTATAATGAACCCAAAATGTCAAAACTGCAATGATAACTTTACAAGTGTCAGGGTTTACGAGCAAGCTTTGTAATTAAACTTTTTTTGTTGTCAAAGGTGCATATATCTTCCCATGGCGTAATGTGTAGTGTTGTTCCTTTTCCACATGGTTATTTAATTAATTAATAAAACACTTACATGCATGAATATTCATGAGCTACTTGTTTCATTTCTGAATGCGTCTGTTGGCCGCTGGTAGGACTGCAAGAGCGCCAATGCTTGTAGTGGCCGGACATGGAGTTTTAGGTTAGTAGTGTATTTTTTGTTGATTTCAATGGATACTGTTTTGAGTGCAAGGCATCATTTTTCAGAGAACCTTAAGAAAAACAACTCCTTGCACTTGAAACAGCAACCATTGAAATCAACAAATAAAATACTACTAACCTAACACCAGAAACCTTCAAACCTATCCTACAGTAATCATCCCAAAAAACCTACCTTGGCCTGGTAGCATACTCAACACAAGGCAAATCCAAACGAAAATGCCTCTCCGGCCACTGCAGGTCACGGGCGCTATTGCAGCCCTAACCAAGGCCAATCAAAGTATTTTAAAACCAAAACGGTAGTGTTCGAAAATTAATGCACGAGTTTTATTAATTAAATAACCGTGTGGGTAAAAAACACCACTATTCCTATTTTTGGTAGGTTTCTGGTTTTTGCTAAATATTAATGCATAACAACTGAAGTTTGACATGAGCACTATTGAAAAGCTCTCGACAAAACTGTTGACTGGTGTATTTGAACATAAAGTCTTTGGTCAATCTTTGGTGAAATTTTTACAAAAATCAGTAGTTTGCTGAAACCACAAGCTGTTCAAAGCTTGGTATTGGCTAAGGCCTTGTTGAAAAAAAAAAGACGTAGCAAGTGTGAGTAAACTTCAAGGTGATTCTGTTTGATGGAAAGTTGATTGCCTGTTTCGTTTAATTAATTTCAATATTTGAGAAACTACGAAAATTAACGGTTTTTTCCTCCTGTTCTAGAAGTATGTAAGGGTAATACTGCGTAATGGAAAGCTATTCTCAAATTTAATTTTCCAACAACATTTTTAAATGAATGTTGGCTTTTTCTTCCTCTGAATATTGCATTTGTATGGTAGATATGTCACAGCTTTGAATTGTTAACTGATATTGTAATTAAGGTTAAGCCTGCCAAATTCTGGTGATATTTTGCAATTCCAAGTGTTACTTATTGTAATGGTAGTCTTAGCCGGTCGTTTGACATTTTGTTAAAAGGCCTTGAATTTTGTATGGCTTTTATGGCTTTTGGAATTGGTGACACTCCAGCATTTTCTGAAGAGATCCGAGTATCTTTAAACTGTAATTTAATAAAGGGAGAAGACATTAATTATAGTTGACTTGTTGGGACGTGCATTTCTAATGCCTTTGTAAATTAATATTGTAGTTTCTATACCTACATGCTCAGTAATTCAACTATGATAATTATGTCATTGCCAAATATTTTTTTCACTTTAGTTGGTTGGGAATGTTTTAAGTAGTGTCATCACTGCTTTTATTGATATTTGCACAAGCGGCCTTAGCATTTACAAGCATCAGTATATTAGTAAAATTATGGTTAACAGTATTGGTACTAGCTTGAGTGGATAGATTGTTTAGGAGAGTTTATGTCCGAAGCACCCTTCTATAGTAACACGTTAAGGGCAGACATTTTAGTTCGCAGATAGCGTCTAGATGGTGCCACCAGTTCGAAATGCAGAATTTGAAGTTCGACGTTTGAAATTTTCTGGTCGCTGGTTGAGGTACCGCAGACTTCCAGTCGGACAAGAATCAGTCTGTCTGACAGAAGCACGCCATACAAAAACTGGCTTCCGCCAGTAAGATGTAAATACACTACTGATTTTGTCTGTAAGGAGAGTTACGAATTATCAGAAACAGTAACTCGCCCTAACAATCTTTCAATCCAGTCATGGAATTAGTTATGTAAAACACAGTTAAATCTTCTTCTGTCTAACTGCAATATGTCGAAATCCGTGGAGTAAATTAATCCGTCGTTCATCTAATTTGTCTGCGACTAGCACAGTTTTGATTATTGGTCCGTTGGTTGGGGATGACTTACTGTAGTTCAACCTTTCTGTTCGAGTTGAGATTTTGAGGTTCAATATTGACTTCCCTATCAAACTCTGAAGTGCTTAGGATTTCTGTCTAGAACTAGAAACCTTTTAGCTTCGAGGCATGCGGGAATAAAAAGTAAGCACAAGTAATAGTTAAAGAATTAGAAGCATATTTTAGCTTCGAGGCATGGGGGAATAAAGGGAAAGCACATATTAGTAACAAGTTAAGAATTAGAAACATATTGTATGTATTTTAGCTTCGAGGTATAGGGGAATAAACAGAAAGCACACGTTACAGAATACAAAACTACCGAATTTGTTTGAAATGCCATGTATGATTGATGGATGCCTATAAAGACTTTCGATAGATATCTTGCAGACCTCTTACAACAATGTGCCGGACTACCTCTTCAACCTTGAGCTCCACTCTTGTCTGCGATTATCGCCCCCAGCAATGGGTCAGTTTTGTTTTAGCTGCTTCTTGGTTAAGTGCATTGTCAGAAATACAGCATCCTTTTTGTGTTTAGTGTTGGATGTGTTGATGTGATAGATTAACAACATACATGTTGTTTAGTTATCGCCACAACACTTATGCCCACTATTGTGGCTCATGCATATGGCATTATTCTTCTTTGATCCACTTGACATGTTACAAGTTCTTCTGATTACGCTGTCTAAACAAAAGGATTAACCTAGGAGGAGAGACTGGTAATACTAAACTACCATGTCTGAATAGCTGACATAGTTTGATAAGGTGCGAAGCGCTCAAATGTGATTTGCATTGTTGTCTTGCCGTACCGAGGAAGTGAAACTTTACTTAACTAAAGTCCAAAGTTACGGCCATGCAGAGTTTTTTCCCTGTTGTGACTACACAAATAATAACCGCGGGCTAACATTGAAGTTGGTGTAAAAATTGCAGGATCAACTATTGCGCTTTCCACTGCAAAACGCTCCAACAGTGGTCTCAACCTGGACAGTAATTTAGAAGAGAGGTAGTGTTGCAAACTGGGAGCACCGGTTACAAATCTACGAGCAACAATAAGCTCTCACCAATTAGAAACTGCCCAGTAGTAAAAGTACACCTTTCATTAATATGGCCGGCAGGCAGTAGCAGTATATGTGAACTTCGTCATTTGCAGATGTTTATTAGTTGTGTTTGTAGCAAGTAACATGCCACCTTTGGAAGTCGATGTTCGCTTGCCTTACAAATTATGATGCGCAAGTCAAACCATATTTATTTATTTATGTACCTTGCTACAGTACGTACAGCCAGCTTTTACAATGTTTGCCTTCAACGTCATTTGAATAAGCTTTGGAAAATGCTGAATTGTCACTGGTTTTATACAGGGTTCAGACAAAACCCAGAAGACCTTGAAAATATTTACTTACGGTAATTAGCATAACCTTGAAAACTTGTGAAGATCAGGGAAAATGAAAATAGGTCCAAAATTTTCCTGGAAATTATGGGGAAACAAGGAATTTTTTCAATTAGGAATATAAAAATGATGGAAATAAAATTCTGGTACTTTTGTGTCCGATTTGTAAAGTCCATTGGATTTTTAAAAACGTTCAGATTCTTAATAACTTGACACAAAATATTAGTATCAACCTCTGACGAAAATGTATTTAGGGTCTTTGGTTACATTATTCTATTTAAACGGTATTGGGGATGTTCGTCTAACTGGAAAATCATATATCAAATAATGTCGCTCGTGCTACCGCCCTTGCTGCGGCTATGCATATACATCAGAAACCACAACCGTATTATTGTCCAGTTAGACGATATTCCATTTAGTTAATTTTCCAGATTAACAATTATCCCATTAGACGATTTTCCAGTTAGACTTTCGTCCGACGCCCCCTTTAAACAACTATTTTTAACTGTGGTCTTTTAAACAACTATGTTGGATTATTTTCGTATATATTTTGATGGAAACATAGAAAACCCTGTTATTTTCCTAACTAAATTAGTTGTAAAAATCCTGGAAATTATCATTGGATGAACTTTGAAACGTCAGGGGAATATAAGAATTAAAAAATTGTCTGAACCCTCTAACATTTTCGAATGTTTATTTTATTATTCCAGCCTTTATGCCTCTTTCCTATGTACTGTACATACATATGAAATCCTAAAATTATTTTTGATTTGTGTAATTATTCAAGACATAAAGACATTTAATGGTCTCTGTCTTGGAACCATTTGAACAATTATTTTGTATCAGGACTATTTTGATACGTTTTATGAGTGGTATTCCTTTTATATCATGATTTGTGATTTTTGATACAATCTTGGGCACAAAAACAATGAATTGTTGAACACTTTGCTCGTCTTCCAGAAGACGATAGAATTTTGTAATACTATAGTTATATTTTTGTGCAGGTCATGTGTTGTGTATTCTCTAGTCGGCTTTAAGATTTGCAACTTTTGTATTACATTTGTTAAAAGTTGCGACGTATTCCACATATTATTCTATTGTACATCACATTCCTTGTCATAATATAAAATACATAGAACCTTGTGGTGAATTTTTATGAGAGCACTGAAAGCTGTTTTTAACATAATTTGGTGCTGCTTTAAAAAATAATTAATTTTTTGAAGCATGAGTTTGTAACAAATTGCACATCATTTAAGTAAAAAAGGAACAAATTAATAATGACATGCTAAAAAATTAATAAACGTGCTGTTCCTAGCATTGTTTGTTTTATTGTTGTGTACTGGAAAATACCAAGGAGATATTCAGCCACAGGTGGATCTGGTCCAAAATTGTTTTCCGAAGTTTTTATGTAAGTGACGTTTAGTGGGTTTGCAGTATTGCATCGTTTAGCAGTATGATGTTTGCAAGAAGCGCAAGCTATTTTTTATGTGAAGCAGATTTGGTGCCACCTCTACTTACCCATTTTGAAAAACATCTTTGTTGTAACCGGAACGAGGTTTATAGCAATCTTGCAATGAAAATATTTGTACACATAAACGCTGCCAGGACCGTCTTACCATAGCTCAATATTCCATGGATAGGAGTTGGGGAGGGAGGTGGAGGGGGGTTGACATGTCGTAGATAATAATACTGCTTCAGGGGCAGATGGTGTAACCACACTGTTATTTTAATGCGTTGAATTCCGTCTGACTTAAGAATAATGCGTAAACTGTGCAACTTTTCAATTTGATCCAAAAATACTTCCCTTCTACTTGGCTTATTTGTTTACGATAATGTTAATAGTCATAACTCAAAAACGAAGGGATATTTCTTGAGAACATTGAGGAAAAGTCTACTTTGGTTTTTCCTAAATTTACGTACATTCATTGTGGCACCTGGCGAGAGAGCCAAGAAATAGCAATTTAATTACATTCATTGTGACGCTTCACCAAAATCTTCGTAAAAATGTGACAGTATTTCTACCAAGGGCGAATTTTCGGTGAATACACAGTGAAGTCGTGAGTGTTCACTAGGATTTCTCTTTGTATTCGCCCTTGGCACAAATACTGTTTTACTAAGATTTTGGTTAAGCGTCACAAGGAATGTAAGTAAATTGCTATTTCTTGGATCTCCCACCAGGTGGCACATGCCTGTTTTAAAACTTCTCAACAAAGCTTGTCATGCTTCCTCACTTCTTTTTAGCTGCGGACCAACTCGGTCACATTGTTCTACTGGCAATGTCCAGTGATTCTAAATTAATACGGAATAAAGTTTGTACCCATAAAAAGACGGAGACAGACGCATGCCCTGCAGGCGTTAGAGACTATAATTTTCACACCACTCATTGCAAAATTATGCCTTTTAACTTTTGAGGAAGGAATTTGAAATTAAAAAAAATATGGAGAAGAAAGTGACCCAAAACTGGGTCAGCGTCAAATCGTGATGTTAGTTCTTTAGATCTTGAACAAATTAATGAACGTGGCATTGACCCCAATTGTTTCCTTTTAAAGAAAATTTCAGTTTTTTCGTCGTCCATTATTCATCGGAGTTGTATATGAACTCAACGGTGTTAGTTGCCACACCCGTTGGATTCTCTTAGTTTAGCACCGAATTCTTCCTGCAGTGGCAACGTACCAGAAAGTATGGCTACGTTGAACTTGAAAAAAGATAAATGTCGTAGAAGTCCGAAGTTGACTGCTTTACCATGTCTTGGGCCTCTACGCAGTCCAAGATGGTAGATGCGTTGCTAGTGGGAAATTCGTGCTTTACCTTGAGTGAGCACGTTTGTTCGTTTGGTGCTACCATTGCTTCGCGCTAGGACAATGTCGCCGTTACCAAGGAGCCAGACAGCAAAGACAGCCAGAGACAGCCAAAGATGCCAAGCGGAAGGGAGTCATCAGCGCCATGTTGCATCATGCAGACAAGTCGTTACTTGCAGTTTGGAAAGAAGAGCTGACAAAGGCCAAGTCGGCCCATGTCGCTTGGAAAGTGGAAGCAACCAAGGTTGAGAAACTTAAGTACGGTAAGTACAGGAGTTCATCTACCCTTTTAAGATGCATAAAATAAGCACGTTTGGGTTTAAGGGGTTACAGCGATTCCCTGCCATTTCTAATGTCAGAATTCTGCTGTGTTGGGATATTCCCTGCCATCTCTTCTAACCGTACGAATTGCACTGTTTCAAGGGTTTCTACAGATTCCCTGCCATCTCACTTAAGTAATTCAGACTCACAGATAATACTAGATTTGTGCAGACTAGGTTTTACATGGTACGGTCTGGGTCGAGGGTGGCAAAGTCACCAGAGACACGTGTCTCCATCGGGAGTCTCCATGTAGTCGATTTTCCTAGTTACCACATAGATTGAAGACCACGTAGCCACAAGCCCCATTCACATCCTGCTGATTGGTTGAGCCAGTCAACTGATTTGCTGGGTTTGGGTTAGATATTGCCTGAGGGCCTAACACGGATAAAACCTGCTTGCCTCGAATAAAATTCAAGTTCAATCTACGGTTTCAGATCAGATGAATCTAGAAAAGTGTCTTTCAGCAAATGTAAATAGTGTTCTTATTGCCGGTGGAAAACTTGTTATCTATGAATTTTGGCATTCGTTCCTCGAAGTGCTGTGTTTTCCTGGAGGTTTTCCGGTTGCTTGTAGCTGCCAGCTTGATGACCCGTTTGCACATGCGTGGGCACATCCCTGTCTATAAAAGCGTGTCAGGATGAAATGCAGCCATCATTTTTCCTCCAGCGAGCTTTCGCGTCGCATCGTTTCCCTGCATCCGCCATATTGAAGATGTACCAGCCCTTTTCGCCTGGCCTCTTTTCGTCGACTATGGACCATCTCCAGCCGCAATGAAACAGTCCAGTTGCCATGCCCGAAGCGAAAGAGGCCCAGAAGATTCTCCATCCGGAAGACCTCTCCTCAAGCTTCGGTCCACGACTTCATTGTGCCTCTTTCGCCTCGCAAGTCAACCATTCATGCCGCCGACAAAACGGCAAACACCACTGCAACCTCCCCTATTCAAGGTGGTCAACGCACGCCGTCTTCCCCGTTGGATTTAACGGCACTCGAATATGGCCTCCATGCAGCGAAAGTTGCTTATTCAAACGCAAATTTAAGCATGCTTCAAGGAAGGCTTCTTAGCACGAAAGAAGGTCTCCGTCGCTGTTCGACCTGTCGTCTCTTTCTTGCCGTCATGCCGTCCACTCTTTTTCGTGGAGCGGGGTAAACCGTCTTGTAGAACGCGCTATTCGCGACTTCAGCTACTGGCAACCACAAGCTGATCCCCACCATCCGCAACACTGTCTGTCAAAGATGCTTACGCCAAAGAATGGGTTGCTATGAGATCCAGCGACACCAGCCGTAAACGGTCTCTTTCGCCGTCCCAACATCCGTCGAAGACGCTCCGTGCCTCTCCAAGTCTCCACAGTGCTCACCTTTTCGCCAGCCGCCAATTCCGCCTGACCGTCTTTTGCCGCACCAGCTGCTGCCTCATCGGGACGACGAAAACAACCTCCACTCGGCCTCCGTACTACATCACTTAACACACCCGTACCCACCTTTCGTTGACACAAATGATAGAGCTCCTGATTGTCATGCTCATTTCCCCGACAACCTCGATACTTAGGACCCGTCCAACTTTCCTCTTCTTGAACTCCTTAAGACAGTTGAAGATACAGTCCCAGATTGTTTCCTTTACAAGCCATATGAGCTCCGGTGATCAAACGTTGAATCTCAACTGGCTTTCTGTTCGTGACCGCAACCTAAAGCAGCGCTCCATACTCTGCAATGCACGATACTTCTCACAAATTTACTACATATGGGTGGTCTACTTCTTGGCACATCTCCACCAGAATCAAGTAGCAGCAAGTGCCTACTTAGACGACTGGTTAGTGAACAACCCAGATCCACTGGAGCTCTGTCTCAATCGAAACTTCACAATCTCCCATCTCAATTAGCTAGACTTTGACATAAACATCAAGAAACCGAGAATCATTCCAGCCCAAAATTTCATTTTCCTAGGAGTCTCGTTCAACCTAAGATCTGCAACAGTGATGCCCTCACCGGAAAGGATGGCGGGCATCATATAGCATGCACGCTCCTTTCGTCAACAACCTCACCACACCTTCAAGGAATTAAACTTCCTCATCGGCAGATGGACTCCACGGCAAATCTTGTCCCCTACTGGAGATGCATGGATGACCAGACCTCTCCACCACTACTGCATTGACACATGGGGTCAACCAGATCAACCAAACCTGATCCTTCCAACACACAAGGACATCCCCATAGAAACCCTTCGATGGTAAGCAGACGTACAAACACTCTCGCAATCTGTTCCATTTCACGAACCCCTTACAGACCTCCTGTTGACCTGTTAACCGATGCCTCAGTGGAGGGCTGGGGAGAAAACATAGCTCTCATCTCGAGACATCAAGCCTATGGACGAATCGAGGTCAGGACCACATAAATGTCCTGAATTGAAAGCGGTACTCAAGGCCCTGAACCGTTTCCAGAATCTTGTCAAAGGCAAAATTGTTCAAGGGCAAGTAGACAATACAACATCAGTAGCTTACATTCGGAAAGAGGGAGGAACGAGGTCTCGCACTTTTCACGAAGTAACCTCGTGGATCCATATCCCAGGCAACAGGAATGTGATTGCAGACACTCTCACTCGTCAGAAATTCCCAATGCAGGAATGGAAAGAAATCCATCTGAGAATATCTCTTTTAACATCTGGGGCACCCCAATGATCGACTTATTCGCTACGAGGCACAATGCCAGACTTCCCCACTTCATGAGCCCACTCCCAGACGATCAAGCTATGGAAGTAGACACACTGACCTTCTCTTGGAAGAAACTCTACGCTTACCTCTTCCCTCCGTTCAAGCTACTTCCACAGGTCCTTCAAAAGATAACTCTAACACAGGGCTTGTTCCTATTGATAACACTGAATTGCCCAGCGGCAGGCAGTTTCCCCACCTTCTCAGCCTCCTAATCGACACTCCAAGAAGCCTTCCAACAATCCCGGACCTGCTATTGCAGCAAAAGGGAACCAAAACTCCACCCAAACACCAGCACTCTAAACATTCACGGGTGGTTACTATCATCAAACTCATAAAAAGGCAAGAATTTATAAAGAACAAGCAACTCGCATTGCCAGCAAAGCCATCGGTGACAGGGATTCCAAGGCTCGCAGATGTGATTCTTTGAAAGAATTAGACTTCAGAAAAACGTGTACTTTCCCAGCGGATGGAGTGCTTAGCGTTGTTGATGCAGTGGAGTGCAATACTGTTTTTCTCATCTCTGTGAGTTATGTACTCTTTGATGTGAGTCTGAAGATATCTGCGTGTCTCACCAATCAGTGGTGTAGGCGTGCAGGAGTGCACAGGAGCGGTGCTTCCACACTATTTTCTTGGGCTGCGCTGCTCCGTTACTTTTTTACGGTAGCTCATTCTTGTCACGCCATGCAACTGCCACTAACAAGCCTCCCGTCGCGCCCCAAAGCAATGTCAGGTGCCCCAAAGCAATGTCAAGAAGGAAACGCGCGCCAAAGAAGGCAAGTCGCCCCAAAAAATGAAAATCAACCCATAAAGATTCGAAAGTCATGCCCCGATAAAGAAAGTCGCCCCCAAAAAGAATATCGCACCCCCCCCCAAAAAAAAACCCCCCCCCCAAAAAAAAATTACCCCCCAAAAAAAACCCCCCCCCCCCCCCCCTCCAAAAAAAAAGAAAACTTCCCCTCTGAATAAATCCACTCTACATTAAGAACACACCTTACTGTGTCCTGATTAAGATGTTTTTTTATTCACCAAACCACTGTGAATTCAATGGTCTGAATCTACAGTATTAGGTTTAGGCTAAAAAAATTATATAAAATAAAGAATTTATGGAAACAAAAAATTCAAGTTGAGAAACTGCATCAAATTTTAACGTTACACTTTTAACAGACCAGAGCCGTTAGTCATAACCTCAGAAAAAAAAAAAAACTGATGAATGGAAGTTGCATTTTGCGAGGTGTGCGAGATGAACGGGGAACTTTATCAGGTCTGGAAAAGTAATATTAAACAAAATCGTAGATAATTTACCGCTCGAAACGCATTTACCAGCTTATCAATACTGCGGCTCCGAAACCAAACTGGAAAAAAGATTGGCTCAAGGAGATCTTGGAATAAATAAACCAAACGAAGCGTGCAAAGAATACGATGTAGGTTACTCCCACAGCTCTGATACAAAAGATCAACATGCTGCTGATGAAATTCTAATTTCCAAAACTCAAAGACTGAATGAGGATCCTTCTCTGGCGTGGAGGGAAAAAAAACTTGTCGTTTTCAATGTTAAGAAAATCGTGAATACAAAAATAAGGTTCAGAATGAGAAATACATAAAATGGATCAACTTGTAAAAGACTTCACAAACCAACGAGGAAAAATTTTCCGAGAAAGAAAGTGATTGCACTGGGCCTGAACGATCTATGACAGGTAGACTTGGTGGCAATGATACTTTACGTTAGGTAAAATAAAGGGTTTAACTTCCTACTGACTTGCATTAACGTCATGTCTAACTTACTTGGGTCGTTCTCCTTAAATTAAAAACCGGTGTAGATGTTACTGAAGCTTTCAAGACAAGCAGCGACGGTCACTCAAAATTTACAAGTCTATTTAGGTAGATAGTTCTACAATAAACACTTCAAAGCACTTCTTAAGCATCATAACATCACCATGTACTCTACCTCTGAGACGAAAGCGAGTGTGGTGGCACATTTCAACAGAATGCTGAAAACTCAAACGTGGGAAAGATTTACCAAGCAGGGGAATTACGAATGGCTACACATTATCGAAGAGTTTGTTTCGGACTACAACAACACGGTTCATTCCACCAAAACACTGAAACCGAGGAAAGTAACCAGTGTCACAAGCTATTGCTGAACTAGTCCTAAACGGGTATTGAAGAAACTCAAATTCGCTATAGGAAACAAAGTCAGGATTTTTAGAGTTATGAAAATTTTCGATAACGGCTATTTGTAAAATTTTAGTAACGAAGTTTTTCATGATCTACAAAGTGCAAAAAATCCAGTCGGTTATGTATCTTCTAAAAGGCGAGTTGGGTGAACCGGTGCGTGGAGGTTTTTACGAACCATAAATAAAAAAAATTTATTTTTAGTAGAACAAGTTAGAGATTTGCGATAATGCGATATTTCAATATTATCACGATAGTGTTATCGCAATGCTTTTTTTGTTTCGCGATCATCTCAGCTTCGAACTCATTTTATCTGGTTCACATATATGAGCGCAACTTTGTTGATAATTTCGCTAAATATTGACCGATTTTGATGCTCACGTATACCATTTTAATCGTTTTTCGCCTGCTTTCCAGTGGTGCAAACCACAAGTCTCTAGCTGTAGCCTTTCTGAAGTTATATCTAATTCACCATTTGACTTACATTTTTAAACAAACGTGGCCTCTAAATGGATACAAAAAATTGCTGCTCACTGCTAATTTGAACAGGACTAATGCTACAAAGTGAGTGTTGATTAATTAATATCAATATTTTTACATCGTAACAGGTCACCCAATTATGCAGAAAATGTAAGGATCGCGTACTTTTTTTTTGGTATGGTATTTTCCTTAGTGTGGCTTATCTGCGAGTATGGCTTATGTGGTATTTCAAATACTTAAAATATTTGGAAGTGCTTAATTATCTTTGAATAAATAAGAATTTTTGCTTATAATTTTGTATTAACACAACACTAACTAGGATTATTATGTACGTACATTTAGGCCTAGAAGTAGTAGTACTAGGCCTAAACATGAATACTGTAGTTAGTATTGGCTTAATATAGGAGCAGTGCTGTTATGACCCAATTATCAAATTAAGTTAGCTTGGCCTACATGTTGAGAATATTGCAATGATCACAAATATCGCAATCAAGGTGCTGCAATAATTGCGTAGTGGAAGTTTCATTATCGCCCATCCCTAGAACAAATACTACGTAGGAAAAGATGGGAAAATGCTTTACCTCATTAAATGAAGGAATATGACTTCAAGTACAACAGTTGGACAGACGACATTGGCAGTCTTAAATAAATACGATCTTCCCTTTTTTCCATGTGAAACTTTCAACTCAATAAACATTATTATTTATAAAAAAAAAATTGTTTCTTGCCGTACTTTCCTTATTTGTTTCTACTTTATTAAAAAAATGTAAACGTTTTAGAATTTCAAAGTGAATGCTGAAACGAGTTTTACCTACATTTACTGCCACAAGACCTTTCCAGCGCAGCACCAGCTGTGCAACCATCTTAATTCCCAGTACCTATCTAATCTGGAAGAATGCACTTGCTTCACTGACCACTGTAATGGTAATATTTGCATAAATTAATATTCATATAAAATATTACATAAAAGATAGGCTGCATTCGGTGTGCAAGGCAGTCATAATTATTATTATAAATCAAATCAGTGCATAAAATAGTACAATATTTGGCAAAGTGTAAACAGGAAACGGGACGACCCAGCTAGACAAAAGCGTCACCATCACAAGGTTAAGAGTAGGATTTGAGGTCAACACGAAAACGGGGGAATGAGTTTTGTACCATTTTGTCAACAAACCACTTTAGATAATTACAGGCTTAGTAAAGTGAGTGACATATCTTAAGCTAGTAATCTTGAAAGTAGAGCAGAGTTGACAGGTGATCCAGATTGCTCTAATCTGTCATGCCAAGTTAGGCAACAAACATCACATCAATTCAATTGTCGAGGTTGTAAACCATTGTAGCGCGACGCCATTGCGTCAGTGTCTTATATCTTGAAGCATAGTTGGGCACATTTCAGGTACTTGGGGAAAAATAATAATGCGGTACAAAAGCTTAAATTGTGTTGAAATCGAGAGCAATGACCCACCTTACAAAAATTAACTCGTGTTTGAATGCCAGCTATGCTGCTTTCAATATAAAATCTGCCGCTCAATAACGTTGAAAATGTGTTACTAGCTAGCTAGCTGCTACGCTCATCCCCATGTAAATTCCCATAGGATGATTATTCGATTCAGAGATAACGGGAAGGCTTCCAGCTATGAAATTAGACGAATGGGTGCTGTCATGATATTTACTTGGGTTCATAACAAGAAATACCATGATATCAGGATAGCTATATGTGGTGTATATATTCAAATGACACTTCAACATGGAGACACAATAATAAAACAACAATTGATTATCCCAAGTATTTTAATAACTGCGTAAGCTATTATACAGCAATCTGCACCAGAACTGGTCAGAACATTAATTTAGGTTACTACGACCAAAAATACGAGAATGCTGTGCAACCGATTGATTCCAATAATAACTTAACAAGTGATTGGCATTCCAGTGGAATAATAATAAATAAATGATTAGCAATAATTGTTCCGATCGTTATCTAAATAAGTGATATATTCATAGTAACAGTTAAGCTGTTCTATAATTTGAGGCCAGAGTACTTAGCTGCGGATTAGGGGA
>JAHWFP010139480.1:0-12317 GCA_023313725.1 Lithobius niger
CGTTCCAAGGACCCAAGGAAGTGAAGTTAAACAAATCAAGTCGCTTCGATCTACATGTGATTGCGAGTTAGTCTAACTCCACTTCGCTTCGGACTTGGCCTACCCGTTATCAGCTCCTTTTCCATTTATTATGTTTAAATGCATATGAATGTGCTCTTGAAACTGAGTGAAGCGTGCAAAGCACAGCCGAATTTGGTCTCCGAACTTTATCACCGAGAAGTCGAATCGCGTCTAATCTATGCACGTGCAGGTTAAAAAATAACCCCTGTTGGGCGTACATTTGGAGTGGAAATGGTTCATCTCCACATGAACCTAGCCTGTTTTAACGACTAGATTGCAGCAAAACATATACAATTAAATGTACTACAAATCTCGACAAGGAAAAAGAACAACATACAATGTTCATTTAAAAAACTCTACAACATGTCATTGTGACTTTTCATTTCCCAAATTTGCCTTCTGTCGCGGAACGGTGAAATACACATGAAGTACCGATATCAATAAACCGTTTGCTGATATCACTAATTCATTTGGTGATATCAGTAAATGGAAATTGTGATATCAGTAAATGATTTGCCTTTGCTGATATCTCTAAATGCATTTACAGATGTCAATAAAAGAATTAGTGATATCAGTAAACACATTCAGAGATAACACTAATCATTTAGTGAGATCAGTAAATGGAATTTGTGATGTCAACAATCTGTAAATGTATTTACAGATTTCAATAAATATGGATTACTGATATAAGTAAATGCATTTGAAGGTATCGTTAACCCATTTATTGATATCATTCATTCATTTAATAATATCACTAATTTGGTCTATTTACTGATATCAGTTAATGAATTATTGATAACCAGTAAACGAATTACTAATATCAATAAATGAATTACAGATATAGATATAAAAAAATTACATATATCAATAAATACGCACTAATTGTTGATATCACTAATTATAATAAATCAGGTTTTAAGCACAAAAACTGGTAGGGATTTCAGAAGAGCAGTTGCCACTTGCACTGTTCACTAGCTTTACGTGTGAAATTCAGGGCTTCTAAGGAACTTCTGAAGACAAACCTCCTTTAATACCATCTCAAAGAGCTGAGGGCAACGCGTGGAAACGACCTTTCTTGGCAGTTCCATGCTGACACCACGAACGGAAAAGAAATTTGTTCTACACTCTAAGCGTGCTGGATGTCTTTCTAATTAAACGTGTGTCCCTGGGTCGTCTTGTACACTGTGAATTCGAAAAAAAAAAGCTAGTCGATTGACAAGAAACCACTAATAATCTGGAAGGTCAATAAAGGTCAGAGTTCATCTTCGAAGTTCAAGGCATGTTAAACCTGTTCTGGAAAAATGTACATCATATGGTAAATTTCGCAAGCTAGGCAGGCTCTTTGTAAATGTGTGCTGTACCCTTTCAACTTTGTCAATATCAACCAAGAGTAAAAGAGTGACCACGCCTGGCTTAAACACTCAAGCAGCGGTTCTCACAAAAAAACCGAAAAGCTAACACCCTAATGGGCATGCACCCAGAAGAAAAAACAAGGGGCTACAGCGACTATCTAGTCGCATTGGTCTTCTGTACAGATCGTCCACTTCCAATCATGTTGAGGCTCACACCTCTATCATGCACTACAACAGCTATCTCTATTATATAATCTAAAAACAGTAACCATCAGAATTGCCCGTTACAAATGTGTTAACTTTTAAGTTTATTTTACGTTTTAGGCATAATTGTCAGGGTTTAGGCCTAATTTACAACTTTAATTTCGTAAGTAGCAACTAACGAAGATTTGGATTGTATACAGTAAGCCTATTCATTTTTGCAACACGGTATGCCTCCACGCACACAGTTGGAGTGTTACAACGTAATGCGCAACGTAGCCTAATATAGATCAGTGGAAGTAGGGAAGGACAGGAGAAAATGCAGCAGCGACTCGTAGCAACTATTGACGTTGCCATGGTAACGTGATTTTATATCAAATTTTCATTTTTTAGTCTAATTTTTTAACGGCAGTTTTGGTTTCGTAAGTAGCAGATAGGCCTAATGGAGAATTTGGTTCGATCGTAAGCCTATTCATTCATGCAACAATGCGACAAGACTCTTTTAAACGAAGCTAAAATGTTTTTGTTTTTACGGCTGCGTTAACACAAATCTTTAGCATTTCAATTCGACGATGAAATGTTATTATTTAATTTAGTTACGTCGAAGAAGTCTTTTAGCTATAAGGAGGCAACGATGTTTTAATTTGCCATGTTATTTAACTAACTTTTGACACTGAATGGAACGTTGTAAACAGTGGTCGTCAATTTCTGTTACCGTTGCGAAGTTGAAAAAAACGACGGACGGACGGACGGACAAAGTCGTTGCAATAGTCTTCTCAGCCTATAGGCTGTACAGAAGACTAAAAAACACCACTAATTCATTTACTGATTTCAATAATTAATTTAACGATAACACTAAATATAACAATATGTTGATCGCTATAAATGAATTATTTATCTCAATAAATGAATTATGGATATCATGAAATAAATGTAGAGCTATCGCAATTAAATTAAACTAGCGGAGTGGCTCGCTTCGCTCGCTCATTCCGCATCGTCTCGCTACGCTTGCTCATTCCGCGTAGTCTCGCTACGCTTGAGGCTTTCATGCTGCAACTCTTGTGCTGCTGACAGACATTCCATGTCTAAAAACGATCAGAGTGGTTAAAGGGCAGTACGCGTTTTTCGTAAGGCTTCACTGTATAAACAAATGATAACCATAAATCATTCCAACAGTCTGGTCATCCGAGAGCTACGTGTGCGTCATTCCATGCGTCCAGTAATTTCTTTGATTACAAGAGCATCACTAAATCATGAGCTGATTATTTCGACGCAAACTATTGTAATTATTGCTCACAGTTCGTCCATCACATAAGCGCGCCTGCATTTCATCTCTATCATTCAAAACAGACGATTTGTTTGTTTACACATTTGTACGTCTTCTCCTCTAGAAGTAAGCCCCTAGGAAGGTGAGAGATAAAAGATTGAGAGAGAGCAAAGCGTGACACACATTTAAAAAGTTTACTTTACGTGCAAATCGCTCCCTGTGCTCGCTTAATCCACGCAACACTGTGGTTCAGAAACACGAATGTTTGGCACCCTTGGCAAAATACGTCGTCCTTTTAGGTTATTTTTAAATGCAAATTTCCAGCTCATCTCTCTTCGCTCAAGGAAGTTTTCATGAACAAACTATGACGCCATGAACAAACGTCATGAGGGTTTAAAAAAAACTTTGACGTTATTTTTCAGGATTTTAAAATAGGGTTTTTCGAGTTTATGAGGGTGATAACATCAAGTTACAGCGATGAAAATAGGTCTATACTGAGCACAATTTAATTGTCTTTCGTTTGGTCCTACTCCCATGTTTGTAGGTGCTTTGGTTCCAGAGGAGTAGAGGTACAAACACACACACACACGAACATCATCTACATCATTAAAAACGTACTAGCGGAGTCGCTCGCTTCGCTCGCTCATTCCACCGCGTCTCGATGCGCTCGAGGAGATTTATTGTTGCAACTCATATGGTGCTGACAGACAATCTCAGCGAAAATGATCAAACAAATGTTCAAGGAAGCGATCCGAATAATGTGCGCGTTTTTCTTAGTGCACAGTTTATAATACAAATGATAAAACTAAAAATGGTCAAATAAGTTCAGTGTAAGAGTAGTGTTTCACGTGTTTTCTTTTATCCAACGTAGAAAGTCGGTCATTGCCACTAATGAATAAATATTAATCCTACAACTTACTAAACGTGTTTAAGAAAAAGTGCTGTTTCTGATGACAAACACTGATTTTCGTTCGCTTCGCTCACTCAATCAGCGCAACCTCAGAACCGTGGCCACCACCACAGCCGACCACCAGAACCACACATCAACAGAACACGCCACGGTTTTTAGTTTAAACGGTTTGATTGTAAGTTAGGCGTACACAAGACACTAACTCGTAGCCAATTAAAAACTATTTTTTTATGTTATAGCACAAATAAGGAGGGAACCGGCTGATGACTTTACGTATTAACACTGGCGATAGCCAGTGTTAGTAAGGGTCGACTTAGGATCGCTGTGTTAAACTCTCAACTTTGAGAGCTTATAACTCCGTTAAAAGTAAACACCTTTAAACCAAATTTGGAATCTAGCCTTGACTAGTCAGGGCCTGTCTGCAGTCCAAAAACTGTGAAATTCGGTAGAGCCAAACCCGAGATACAGAGAGGGGCCAAATAGACAACTTCTTGTTCTGCTTCTTCTTGATGATGTTGTTGTTGTTCTGGGGATACTTTCGTCTGTCCTCTCTGCAGGGCAAACCATTTGTCCTATAACGCTGGTTCTTAGCTCATTTTACAGGTATTGCTCTGTAGATGTGCCCTTTCCATAAGGTATTTTCTAATTGGTCCAGTTGTTCAGGGGTTATGGAGCTCTAAACGACCAGATTGATTGTTTTACATTGTTTTAAACATTGTTATTATGCAACAATGCCAATTAGCAAAAGCCAGCTGCAAGACGTAGACTGTAGATTAAAAAAATTGTTTTTATTATTAACACTGGTGATAGCCAGTGTTAGTAAGGGTCAGCCTAGGGTTTCTGTGTTAAACTATCAACTTTGACCGTCAACTGAACTGTTTTACAGTTTAGCTGCAATTCTAAAAGTAACACGAATTAATAAACAAAAACGGAACGTTAAATGTTTAGAGTAAGGGTCTAAAAGTCAAAACCTAGAAGGAACACGGACAAGCTTTGACAGTCAGGGTCTAGGTGTGCAATTTTGTCAGTAGAGGCTGGTAAGCATTAGACCCTTACTACCCGGTGGTCAGCAATAAATATATTTTGGCAAAAAACTGTAAATCCTCCTATAAAGGCCCATGTAATGATCCAGTTGTAGTATGGTATACGTTTCCTGCTTTGCGTTATGTTGAAAAATACAGTATTTTTCGATTTAGTAACAAGACAGCATATTCGCAGCAGGGAGCATTAATTTGGTTATCCTCTGCCATAAATCTACGAAATATAATAAAAAAATCTAAAGCAGCAAAAGATAAAATGCCGAATCGTCACAAGAAAATTGTGCTCTTAAATTTCCATGACAATATTGTAAGAACAAAGAAAACCTGCTACAACCGTTCAGACACACGGTCTATCCATTAGAGTAGAACTAAGCTAACCACCGGGCAGTAAGGGTCTAATGCTTACCAGCCTCTACTGACAAAATTGCACACCTAGACCCTGACTGTCAAAGCTTGTCCGTGTTCCTTCTAGGTTTTGACTTTTAGACCCTTACTCTAAACATTTAACGTTCCGTTTTTGTTTATTAATTCGTACAGTAATGCTCGAATATTGCTGTTTGAAATGATAGATGCAGACGTAAAAATATTCTTGACAACTTTTTCTGGTGTCAATATATTTTCTACACGTAATTTAGTATTTATCATTTAATCTTTTGCTGTGTTTGTGTTACTGCTAAACGATTATTCTCTTGCCGTTGATTTGTCCGTATATAGACTCGATGAGATGAATGACTTCAATATTTTAAAACATTACACTAGCGGAGTGACTCGCTTCGCTCGCTCATTCCACGTCGTCTCGCTGCGCTCGAGGAGATTTTTTGTTGCAACACTTATGATACAGACAGACCTTCCTCGTAAAAAACGATCAAGCAAATTAAAAGAGTGTAGTATGCGATATCGGTTATCTCGAGAGAAGGTCAATATTATTTTTTTACGTCCAAGAAATCAAGCAAAAAGATCAAGGAATTTATCAGGAAAGCGCTGTTTCCTCCGTGCATCCTTTTCCAGATCATCTCTCTTCGCTCGAGGAGGTTTTCATGAACAAACTATGACGTCATGAACAAATATGATGAGGGTTTAAAAAAACGAACCTTGACGTCAGTTTTTCAGGTTCTTTCGCTTATTTGAGGGTCATAATATCAAGTTACAGCGATGAAAATACGCCTATTAAAAGCGAAATTTAATTATCTTTCGTTTGGTCCTACTCCCACCTTTGTAGGTGCTTTGGTCCCAGAGGAGTAGAGGTATAAACACGCACGCACATCGTATGATTTTAATTATGTAGATGATGTGCGTGTGTGTGTTTGTACCTCTACTCTTCTGGAACCAAAGCACCTACAAACATAGGAGTAGGACCAAACGAAAGATAATTAAATTGCGCTCAGTATAGGCCTATTTTCATCGCTGTAACTTGATATTATCACCCTCAAATACGCGAAAAATCCTGAACGTCAAAGTTTGTTTTTTTAAACCCTCTTCATGTTTGTTCATGACGTCATAGTTTGTTCGTGAAAACCTCCTCAAGCAAAGAAAGATGATCTGGAAAAGAATGCAAGGACGACGTATTTTGCAACACACCACATATACATCTTAAAATTGGTTTTATACTAACTGATTTGATGCAGGGAAAAATCAAACGACGTAAGACATTCGTGTTTCTGAAGCACGGAGGTGCGTGGATTGAACGAGCAAAGCGAGCGATTTCCACGTAAAGTAAACCTTTTCAATGAGTGTCTCGCTTTGCTCTATCAATCTTTCATCTCTCACCTTCGTAGGAGATTACATCTGACGTTCTGCAGATGTGTCTCCAAATGAGGGATCATCAGAAATTGAAGTGATAAGACGCCGATGGACAAATCTGAACTGACCAGAACGTAAAGAAGTAAAATAAGTAAAACAAGAAAACCCATGTAAAGTGTTTACTAACACAAATTACAAGTGATGTGTGTTCTTGGTGGTTACATTGATTCAGTCACGTTTCTGAGGAAATGTTTGCGCTGAGTGAGTGAGCGAAGCGAACGAAAATCAGCTTTTGTCATCAGACACAGCGCTTTTCTGATAAATTGCTTGATCTTTTTGCTTGACTCTTTGGACGTAAAAAAATAATATTGACCTTCTCTCGAGATAACCGATATCGCATACTACACTCTTATAATTTGCTTGATCGTTTTTTATGTGGAAGGTCTGTCTGTATCATAAGTATTGCAGCAAGAATCTCCTCGAGCGCAGCGAGACGACGCGGAATGAGCGAGCGAAGCGAGCGACTCCGCTAGTACGTCTTTAATGATGTAGTTCGGCAGATATAAAAAAGGCCTAAAAGCTGACAATTACGCCTAAAATATAAAATTGTCTTAAAGCTAACATATTCTTAACCGGCAATTGTAATGGTTACTGCTAGATTATATAACAGAGATCGCTGTTGCAGTGCGTGACAGAGATATGCGCCTCATCATATATGGAAAGTGGTGGAAGTGTGCAGAAGACTGGTTGCGACTAGGTAGTTACTGCAGCCGCTTGTTTATGGAGATAAATGAACGAATTCAACGTACATTTTATAGGCGGATTTGAAGATTTTAATGGCATCTTGAGCCAAAATAAAAATCAGTACATTTTTTGGCATTGTTATTTTTTTTTGTCTAGTTTTCTCCTTCATCCTTGACACCGCAACAGTCACAGAGTGCCACCAGATCCATGTAATTGGCGCAGCGGACAGAGCGAAGTGAACGTAGCATAGCCTATAACGGACACCAAAACATTGTTAGTTGGTTGCACTTTTGTAACCTGGGTGGAGCCCAAAACCAAGGTCAGATTGGAATGAAATTTGGTACATAGCTTAAAACCCCCGAAGGTATTGTTGAGCTAGAATTTGTCACAAATCGACCAATTATTATGGAAGAAATTACAGTTTTGGGATTTTTTTCTAACACTCACCTTTATAAATTTTGAATTTTTGACTACTGAATTGTTAAGAAACTGTGACGCAGCCTGGCTATACGAGCAAAACCACATAGACAGGCTAGTCACTAACAGAAGCAACCCATAAAGCGGCTTCACCCGCGCACACGCGAGCAGGTACATGGTTGGCAATTGCGCCAGCTTGCCCCAACACGCGGCTGTCTTAAACGGCACTCTTTGAGATCGTGCCCAAACAGACGGCAACTTTTGCCCTCGTGCTATAAAAGCCGACTGAACGGTGCCATCTAGACCACAACTTCCACACACGCCGAGGTGTGTGGATGGGACCTCTCCGCTAGAGGACCAAAACGAGAATCTTATAAACAACGTACAATTCGACAACCAAAGAAGCCGTGGAAAGTGCATCCGAAACGGCATTCGGCAAATCGAGCAAGTCTGGTTCACAAGTCCTAGTGCAAAGGACGGTGAGGGAAGAAGTAATCTGGGGCCAAGCATAAATCTGTGTGGTCTTTATTCACTTCTAACCGTTACCATTTTACATCTGGGAACCTTAGTCCGGGATCGGAACTTTTTTTTCTCTCACCGGCATTTTCGTGAAGAAGTACGGCTGGACAGTGGGTTCAAATTCCGTACAAGCCGTACACCTGTGGGTCACAGTCCGTGGACGGAAACAACGTTCGTTTATTTTTGCCGGCGCTTTCGAGTGTGAGGGACAGCACGGCTAGTATCCTCGTGTGGGTTCTCTACCTAGGAAGCCAAGGTCAGCAGACAGACGGACGGTCCAGTTTCTCTCCCTGCAGCCAGCAGTGAGACGGCCGGGAAAGAGAAGCACACGACCGTCTTTACGGACACCCTGTAGGCTAAGCGCATAGGCTACATCGGAAAGGAGACGAATTTTTGTTTTATTAAAATAGCAGAGGACGGATTTCGCTGCCAGCCAGGTCAGGAAGACGACCTCACGCCATTTTGATTGGGGGCCCAAATTTTTTTTTAGGAAACGACCATTGAAGGAGGACGAATTTCGAAGATCGTGCCGCCAAGGTTGAGGTTAATACACCGACGAGAGTGTACAGGAAAGCAACAGCCTTCACGGGACGTACTGTACTACAGGAACAGTCGGGTGGACAGTCTCGCACGTTACCCGACTGTACGAAGGAACGACGCCATTTACAAGGCAATAAATTGTCTTAAAGATGGCTGGACGCTCAACATTCACTGGATCTTTATTGACGCCATAAACAAATCCAAATGTTTCGAATATTTCAACAAGGAGATGCCATTCCTGTTGATTTGCTGGGAATACAGCCACGTTGAGGTGGACCAACAACCACTAAACCAGGATAAAAATTGACCAGGCTGGGCGTTGGAGGACACATTACCTATGGCTAGGCTTGGGAATCAAGGCGGCCAGTTTCCAAACGAACAGGAAGATGATGTGGAAATAACATTCCCTAAAAAGAATGCGTGGCCACAAAAACACCAGGATTTGGACGAAACAAGGCAGTTTCCAGCAAGCAAAAGTACCAACTTTGCAATGAATACTAATGAGCAGGGTCACCGACCTGGACAGGAAGTGAGCACCACAGCTTCACTTTCAATTATGTCACTGGTGCCAGGGAACCAAGAGGCTTACCACCAAGCTATCAGGAGACTGCAAGGTTTATCTACTTCCGGGTCAACAACCGCCAATATGCCTGTTTTGGAAAAGCATGTAGATGGGAAGCAAATATTCCAGCTTCACTCTAAACCACTGAAGGAAATGAATGCTTTTGCCATTGAAGAATGGATGGCATTGTGTCCTTTTGGGGTAGAGGAAAGGGATAATTTTTTTGCTGCGTCTAGCTTTGTCTAAGGAGGAACACACAGTTCCACGAGGCTAGCAACCAAGTGATGATAAAATATCGAAACACTCAGCCCGCAACTCGATTTCTTCATCACACTTGCTACACCAGCAGTCACAAACTGTGTTTGGACCCCAAACAGCTTATGATGCTGCCATCAAATACTCAAGACATGCAAGCCAGGTCTGCACTGATCAGTGCATCCCACCTTCCGTCTTGTGCATTGATGGGCCCACACCAGTCGGCTGGAGTGATGCAAGGCGGTTTGCCACCAAGCTACCAAGGCACTACCGGGCCTACAGCTGTGCCTCCTACAGAGAGCGTTGGGATGACGCTCAGGGTTCACCACCAGGGAGTCAAACCGGAGCACATTTGCCTCTTGATGTTGCACCAGTTCAACATTGTGCAGCCAATTTCAAGTTACCTAAAAGACCTACGCCAAAGTTTATAGGCCATTTGGACCCGAAATCTCCACAGGAATTTTTGGATGAACTGCAAAAATACCAGCAAACGTTTCACCTGTCCACTACGTATCTTTTGGAGACCATTTTGCCGCTTGCATTGGTGGGTGATGTCGAGTCATGGTTAACCTTCCACGCACCTTATGCAAGCTTGGAGCAGTTCCAGGATCTATTTAGGAAGGAGTTTGTACCACCAAACTTCACGTAACAACTACGTAGGGAGCTGGAGAATCGTTTTATGCATCGCGATAAGACGATATCGCATTTTATTCAATCAATTCAAGCTTTTTACGAGATATTGGAACCAGGGGCTGCGGAGCAAACCCAAATCCAGAGGGTTCTAAGTCAAATCCACCCGGAATTTCTGCCTTACCTCCAAGATAAGAAGTTTGCCACTTTAAAGGACTTGGCAACAGAGGGTAACAGGGTACGTGAACTCATAGTGAGACAACGAACCTACCAACCTCCGCAAGATGCAGAAGACTGTATAGCACAATCTTTGGCTTGGCGCAGGCCACTCAAGGAAGCCACAAAGAAGTCAGGAAACCAGAGAGACTATAAGTCTGTGGACAACTCCAACAAAGGGAAACAAGCACCACAGTACACAACACCTAAGTGCTCGTTTCAGGGCTTAGATCCAACTGGATTTGGAAGAGGGAAATACACCACCAAGCAATGCCAGGTTAAGGCGCCTATTCCCAAACAACATGATGTGGCTGAAGAGCTACCCGTGGAGCAGGATGCTCCTTCTAAACCCAGAAAGACAGGACGTGGGGATTGTTTTGCCTGTGGGAAGTCAGGACATTTTCGTGCCCAGTGTAAGGAAACACAGCCAAAAACGAGGATGTGACGCCTTGAGCTACCGCCAAAACAAGGTTGTCACAGCCAAGAGTAAGAATTGGCAGAAAAGAGAGGGTTTAGGCCGTGGGAGCGTGAAAATCGTAAGAGCATGCCATGTGAGAAGAAGGCAAGACATGGATGTGGAAACAAGGTTGGGAGTAGTATCGTTGATGCCTACCAAACTGGAAGGAAGGACCTATCCAGGGCTCATCGACACAGGAAGTACTTCCTCCATTGTCAACAAAGAAGTGGCTGACAACTTGGTGAGCAAGAGCCATGCTCTCCACAAGGACTCGAGAATAGTTTTCTTGTTAGCTTCCGGCAGGGTCCAAGGAACCGGGTACATCCGTGCTAAAGTGCGCTGGAGAGACAACCAGTCCATGATGCACACGATCCTTGTACTGAATGATGCAGCGGACCGTGTTCTGTTAGGACGGGACCTCCTGCATAAGACTGGGATGTCCATCGATATCAGGAAGAAGGGTTGGAAGATGCCAAAAGATGAGGCTGTTACTCCATTCATGGCCGAGGAAGAGAGATTTGCTCCCTTTGAAGCAAAAGTGGTGGATGAGGAAGCTGCTCAAGCAGAAGCAGATTGGGAGACCATCAAAGGCGACATTGGGAAGGCCCACTGTACTACCCAGCAGAAGAAGAAGTTAAGGAAGGTCCTAAAGAGGTTCCCTAAAGTCTTAACATCTAAGTTAGGCCTGACACATGTGTAGAAACACACTGTTAAGCTAAAACCGGATGTAAAACCAATGAGGGTACCACTGAGACCAGTAAACCATGCCACCAGAGCCATCATAGATACACAACTGGATTCTTGGCTAAAGGACGGTATCATCAAAAGGGGCTTTAGTGAGTGGAGCACAGTTCCTGTGCTTGCTCCTAAGAGGGATGCTTCTAAGGTTGAGAAGAGGATGTGTTTGGATTTTTGCCCTTTAAATAACCAGTGTCAAAAGGACAACTACACCACCAACAATACCGAACAGGTGCTGGGCTTGCTGGGAAAAGCCAAATTTTTCACTGTAATCGACTTAAAGGCAGGCTATCTTCAAGTCTCGCTGGATGAGGATAGCATGGCTTATTGTTCATTCAGGACACATAGAGAAAGTTTTGTGATCCAGAGGATGGCTTTTGGCTTAAGTGGAGCTCCTGCATCATTCGCCAGAATGATGGACATTGTTCTCAATGATTCACTATTCTCCCATGTGATGTGCTACAGCGATGATGCTATAGTGTTCTCAGAGGATTTTGACTCACACATGGAACATGTGGCAGACGTCCTTCAGAAACTCCAGGATGCCAACTTGACAGCCTCCATAAAGAAGACACAGTTTTGCGCCAAAACTGTGAACTATCTTGGACACACCATCTCTGCTGGATGCATCAGGCCAAATCCAGACAGAGTCGAAGTCATCAAGAACTT
>JAHWFP010139493.1:0-17674 GCA_023313725.1 Lithobius niger
TATAAACCTGAAGGTTCGAAAAATGCGCTGCTAAATTAACCCTTGTAAATTCGATTGTGCCATTGCCCATATTCGGGCTAGTGTGTGCCGGTGTAAAATTTAACACCGTAGGTTTATGCTCAAACTTAGTGAAATCTGGTCTGTGCTGAGGCTTAGGCCAGAAGTGTTGTTTTGTAAAACGTTGCAAATGGTGAACGTAAAACATTTTTTCAAAGCCTAGTCCCTTTAAATTTAACTTGTAGGCAGTTAATTTATACAACTAGGTAGGCTACAGTCAAGCTTGATTTATTTCTGTGTTTAAATAAGTGACCGGTAGTCTTGAGTGCTCCAGTTTAATCCTTGCATGTTAAACAGGATTGTAATTAAATTTAATTAAATTTAATTTTGTAGGCTTATGCCAAAGACAGGTGTCGGTAGCAAACCACCTGTAACTGCTAAAGTTAGCAGTGAAAGTGAAACTGAAAATAATTCAGTAGTGAACGCAAGCGTTAATGAAGCTAGTTCTAATTTAAATCTAAATTTTGAATCTAGTGATAGTGAAGACGACGTCAACATGGGTTCGTCTAAAACCGCTGGTTTATTTTCGGAATTCGATTGCGAGTCTGACACATGGGAGAAATACTCCAGCCGAATTCGTTACTTTTTTTTAGCTAAAGAAATACCAGCAACCAAGCAAGTTAATTTTCTAATGGCATCTGTGGGCCAGAAAATGTTTGATAGAATTCTTAATATCCTCTCACCTGATTTGCCCGACTCATTAACATTTGATGAGCTCGTTAAAAAAGTTTTAGACGACATTGAGCCAGTGCCCTCAGTGGTATCTGAGCGTGTTAAATTCTTTAGAAGATCGCAAAAATCAGATGAGAGTATCGGGGAATATTTAGCTGCCTTAAAGCTAATGACGAAGTATTGTGACTTCGCAAAAATTAAAGACATTAACAGCGAAATGATTAGGGATCGCCTAATTGGGGGGATCCAATCAGATGTCATTCAACGCGAGTTGTTGAAGCAGACCCTGGATTTAAAGGCTACAACATCCTTAGCTTTATCCTTAGAATCTGCTGAAACAGACCAAAGCGTTTTGAGAAGCCATTCTAAAGCTGTTAACTACGTAGCTAAAAAATCGGGCAAAACATCAAGTAGGCCTAAATCCACTAAGGATTTCATTTGCTATTGTTGCGGCAAAAATGGCCACGTGAAAACACGTTGTAAATATCGAGACTATACATGTGGCCGTTGCCACACTGTCGGCCATTTAAAAGCCGTGTGCCGAAAAGCTAGTCATTCGAATAGAACTTTAAAATCACTCGACCACCCTAAAGCAAGTTCTAGCGCAAATTTTAAGGCTAGGCCGAACACTAAACAAAAGTATAGCTACAAAAAACGCGGCAACAAACTCGAACGCGATAGCGAAAGTGATAGTGAAGAAGGCCAGGATGTTGGAGCCGAAAATTCAGAGTCTGGTTCCGGGTCTGATAACGATTCAGACAACGACTATCTTGTACTGAAAAATAATACTCTTGGACTGAGTCAGGCTGCGGACCAGATTTCAATTCCCCTACAAACCAACAAAATAATAGTAGTAGTTAATTCTATGAAAATCCATAAATGGAAAATGCCAGTCTGCCTAAATGGTGTCAAGCTAGAAATGGAACTTGATTCCGGGGCAGATGCATCCATTATCCCTATTGAGTGGCATCAAAAATATTTTGCGGACTGTCCTTTAAAACTCAGTCCGTACTCGATACACTCATACACTGACGGAATTGAGAACACGATTTACACTGTAAGTCTGAAGGTTGAAGTTCAAGGTCAAATCGAACATTTGGATGCTTTAGTTTCAAAATTATATAAACCTGCATTAATGGGAAAGGATTGGCTTTCTATTTTTCGAGTTAATTTCCATCCTTTTTACGACCTACAAACGAAAGTGAAACCTAAGAAAAGTGTTAAGAAAATTAAAACTAGCATTACGCCAGTTGACACTTCCGAAATAGTGAAGGGTTTCCCGGAGTTATTTTCTGAAGGCATGGGTAAGTTTAAGAATTTTAAAGCCAAAATTCATTTAAAACCTGATGCCAAGCCTGTGTACAGTCGTGTAAGACCGGTTCCGTTAGCACTCAAAGAAAAGGTTAACCAAGAAATTCGTAGATTGGTTGGCCTTGGAATTCTAGAGCCTGTGGAAACTTCTCAGTGGTCTACGCCGATCGTCATAGTTCACAAAGCGGATGGTCAAATCCGAGTGATTGGTGATTATAAAACCACCGTGAACCCTCAACTCGAAGTCGACCACTATCCAGTTCCCACGGCCGCAGAATTATTCAGTGAATTAGCAGGCAGTGACACTTTTTCCCTTATCGATCTTAAGGATGCATTTCTGCAAATTGAACTCGACAAAGAGTCACAAGAAGCTTTGACAATAAATACACCCCTGGGTTTGTTTAGATGGCTTCGCGTACCCCTGGGCCTGGCGTCCAGTCCTGGAATTTTCCAGAGGGTAATGACTCAAGTCACCAGTAAAATCCCCAAATGTCTCCCGTTTTATGATGACATCCTGGTGAGCGGGAAGGGGGGTGAGCATGACGAATCGTTAAATAAACTGTTAAATGCTTTACAAGATGCAGGAGCCAAACTTAGGATCGAGAAGTGCAAACTGTCGCGGCCTGAATTAAAATATTTAGGCCACATGATAAATGCAGAAGGCCTGCATACACTCCCTGAGGTTATCGAAGCAGTCACAAACGCTCCTAACCCAACATGTATTCAAGAGCTACAGAGCTTTCTGGGTTTTGTAAACCATTACTCAAAATATCTACCGAATCTCGCTCATATTCTGTCACCAGTAACACGTTTGTTAAGCCCAAGTGTGAAGTGGGTTTGGGGGGCAGAATGCGACCGAGCCGTGAGTAAAGTAAAAGAATTATTTCTTAAATCAAAAGTTCTGGTTCATTACGATCCGAAATTAAAGCTCAAACTCGTTTGTGACGGCTCACCCTACGGAATAGGCTCGTGCCTGATGCATGTCATGAAAAACGGTGAATCACGGCCGATAGCTTTCGCTTCACGTAAACTCACTCAAGCGGAAAGAGGCTACTCGCATTTTGACCGGGAAGCGCTCAGCGTGGCTTGGGGAGTGAAACGGTTTCATGAATACGTTTATGGTCAGCGATTCATACTGCAGTCTGATCAGAAGGCTTTAGTTTGGATTTTTGGCCCTAAAAAAGGAATACCGCAGATGGCAGCCGCCAGGGTTCAGCGTTGGGCAGTGATGCTTAATGCTTACGATTACGAATTCGAACACATTCCCGGTAAACTTAATTTGACGGCAGACGCTTTATCGCGCCTTCCCCTCCCAAATACCGAGGAATTCGAGAAAGCAGAAGAGCAGTACAATATCCTTGCTTTAGAAACTATTTCTAATCTTCCCGTTTTAAACGAGACACTCGTTCTTGAAAGTAAACGTGATAAAATCCTATCAAAAGTTTATCGTTATGTGAACCATGGTTGGCCTGACAAATGCGACATTCCCGATCTGTTACCGTACTTCACACGTCGTGCTGAAATCTCTGTCGAAAACGAAACCTTATTTTGGGGGTATAGAGTCCTGGTGCCGACGGCCTTGCGGAGACAAATCTTGAAAGATCTACACAGTGCTCACTTAGGCATAGTTAAATTGAAAAGCTTAGCTAGACAAAAAGTCTGGTGGCCTAAGATTGACTCTGACATTGAAAATAAAGTCAAATCATGCCAAAATTGTCAAGAGTATAAAGATACTCAAACGTCAGGTCCTAAGCATACGTGGGAATATCCACTAAAACCAAACAATCGCTTACACGCTGATTTTTTGGGGCCGATGGACAATTACATGTTTTTCATTCTTGTAGACGCACATTCAAAAATTCCTTTTGTGCATAAAATGAAGTCAACAACGTCCGCGCGTGTCATTGACGTTTTAAACAATCATATAGCTTTATATGGTTTAATGGACAGCTTAGTTACCGACAATGCTGCCCAATTTTTGTCCGCAGAATTCCAAATTTGGTTAAAATCCAACGGAATTAGGCACATGACCGGGCCAAGTTTTGCGCCTTGGACCAACGGTTTGGCTGAGGTATACGTCCGTAATTTCAAGAGAGTCTACAAGGCCGCGCGGCGACAGGGGTCTACTATTCAAGAGAGTATAAATTCTTACTTGTTATCAGCACGAATCACTATCTCCGCTACCACGCAAGCAACACCCGGAAAATTATATTTTAACCGAGAATTAAAGTCTCTGCTGGATTTATTGTTTCCTGACCCTATTGCAGCCGTACGCCGTAAACAATTAAAACAAGTACATTGCACCCACCATCGTGAGTTGAAAACGTATCAAATAGGTGAAAAGGTTTGGTATCGTGACTTTTCAACGACAAATGATAGGCTATGGTCAGTCGGTATGGTTAACCAAAAATGTGAAAATCAGTCCTATACTATCGTTGATACTAATGGTAATACGATTCGCAAACATCGCGAACAGCTAAGGTTACATACCGCAGAAAATGATTATCCAGAACAGCCTCCAAACGCACTTGTTTCGACGGCGAAAAGCAGTAATTCTTTCGTGAATAATAATGAGCAACATCACTCAAATTTCAAACGCATGTCTTTTGGCGGCAAACAACGTGAAAAGCCAAGTTTCGCTGACGTAGTTCCTGAGCGTCGATCGCTCGGCCAATCCAGAAAGTCAATTTCTGTTACTGAGGGAAAAATTCCACCAATCCAACAGCTTGAAAAATCACCTGAGAATTTACATCGCAAGTCACCAGGTGGCAGGAAATCTCCAGCGAAATTACCCCACACACACGAAGTGGACGAGTCTGCTAACGTAAATAACCAATCACCTTTGGCTACTACCAGCGCCCCTCTTGAAGGAAATTCTAAGCCAGAAAGGTCACAATCTCCATCGATTATTACGTCACCGTCCACTAAGCAATCACCACCGAAGCCAGGTCATGCTAACAAAAAGGCGAAACCGAATCCCAATAAACGCAAAGTTGTGCTATCACCAACACAGGTTGACATTGCAGCGCAGCTTCAAAATGCTCATCGTTCAAAGAGACTGCGTAGAGCTCCAGACAAGCTCAATTTGTAGTTTTTTTTGCAAAATTACCATTTGGCTACAACTTCTTCGTTTTTTTTGTTGTAATCCGTTATTTATGAATTAGATGATAGTTCTTTTTAAACTGTAGCGAGTAACGCTAAAACGTTTTGTCCCCTAGTTATTCGTGCAGAGAATCGGCTCTGTTAATTTTAAAAATGTCCACCTTTAAAATTAGGTAAAAATGTAAGTGTATTTTGTTGTTCGTGTGAAAAATTGATTTCACGATTTTATCCTCTTTGTATCTTTTTTGTCTTTTCATGTACATAAATACTTCCGACATCGGAACAAAAAATTGCTTGGAGCCGCAATTCCCACTCCGGTGAAGCCTAATCCAGATGTTTGTCCACAGCAACGCTGTAGCGTTTCAGCTGCAGAAATAGTTGCTGCAAAAAGAATATTAACCAAAAAAGGCTACGAAAATTAAAACAACATTGAAATTTATTGTAAAATTGATCCAGAAAGCAAAACAGAAATTTAAAACTGGCAAGTTTTCAGCCAGTTTATTAATGTTTAATTTTTTGCTTAATCATGTACATCTTCAGTTCTTTATTTTTGTAAAACAGCTTTCAAAAATAGTGTTTAGTTTTTCCTCGAAAGCGAAAAATTATGTATCTTTCTTTAAAAATAGGTAGTGCACTAAAAAATACATCTTGCCTTCGTAATCATGATTTTATTTCCAGCTAGGCTTAGATTATTTTTTTTTCTGTTTTTTTTTCGCTCGCTGCATTGTGGAGTCGTCACTTGTGTGCTCCACAATGGCAGCCATCAATTTCATGTCAATATGTTAACCCTACCAAGATACCCCTTTAACTACTAATAGGCTCTTCCATAATTATATATTGTATTAAGTTGCATCACATGACTTCCTGTTATAATTGTATTTAAAGAGAAGTAAACAGGAAGTTCGCTGTCTTATCAGCTGTAGCCTACACTCTGGTAGTCCGTGTGTTTATTGCCATTGGTGCCCACGCTGGGCTAAGGTGTGTCCCCGCCCAGGACACCACAGATATTAGTGGCTCCGTTAGTAGAGTGGTCAAATCCAATATTATTATATTATTATTATAAATTGAGACATCTGTTAGCATTAAATTAGCCAAAAAAAAATGGCTGAAAACCCATTTTTCTTGAAAACCGTAAGAGATATAAAAAAAAATGTATGGGAATGACATTGTAGATTACATTATTGCAGCCAACTTTTATCTCAACCGTTTTTGTGTATCACTAACAGTTCTTGCATAAACGGCCAAATGGCAAAATTGGGCGCCATTTTGGCTGCCATCTTTAATGCCTAATACGTTAAATGCGTATTGCCAAGGTAGCACCCTATGGAAACCTATTCCTTGGGATGTAAACAACAACTCCCAAGTGAAAAATAAAAGTTTGCAAAATATGCACTTTTTTTTACAACTGCTCCTTGTCTATCACTCCTACTCACTCCCTCAACCCGGACCTGCCCCCCCCCGGGGGGATTTTGGGGAGGGGGGGGCCCGGGAGGTTTGGCGGTCAAATAAAGTATTTTGTTCGTGCATGCGGGAATCGGCTACACCGGTGTTACAGCTAGTATATATTTATACTTGGCTCGTGAGAATGCATCTTTTGGGAACAGACCACATCAGGGCTCATGACCAGCATATTCATCATACACTGTAATTGAAAGAAGGCGAGCAGGTTCATTCTTGCCACGGGAGCAGGTCTATTCTAGGCACGGTAGCTAATCACAAGAACACGATTGTGATATACGAAGTTTGAATTTTGTATGGTATATGTGATAACATGTATTGTTGTTAAAAATTTGCAAGCCAAGCCTCGATTGTTCGATTGACTGCAGCAGTGGGGGACACTCGCCTCCCTTCCCCCTTAAACAAAAGTTATACGATTTTTTTGTGTGGCGCATGTAAGAGTATAGCCCAGTGCCAAAATGCCATTTTTGTGGTAAACCATGTTCGGAGGTACACACAACGGTTTTGAATCGATTATGTATGTAAATTTTATGCTGAATCCAAAGATGGCGGCCGTAAATGCAGCTTGTTTTCATGTTTTTTGACTACACAGCCGAATATATGCTTTTTCTGAAAGGAGGATGCGTTAGGTAGTTATATAACTTCGTATTTGGTACCTTTTATGTCCTATGTTTAAACGTCGTAAAACAATAAATAACCGAGCTTTGACGCCGGAAAATTAGTTAAAATTCCAAGATGGCGGCCTAAAAATTAGTTTTTTTCGTGTTTTTTCACTGAATAGCCGAATATTTGCATTTTTTGAAAGGAAGATGTTTTAGGAAGTTGTAGAACATCGTTTTTGTTGCCTTTTATGTCTGATGTTTGGACGTCGTAATTCTATAAATAACGGAGCTACGACCATAGGAAATTGTATCTCAAAAATCCCTACAAAAACGGATTTTTAGCTGTAACTCCTAAACCGTTTAGAGAGGTGGTGGGGGGGGGGGGGGGCAAAAAACATCTGGCAGTCAATGTGTCCCTTTGGTTTCAGTTAGTACATGGGTAGAGTCTAAAAAACCCGGGAGCACAAACGTGCAGCACACATTTCTGGACCAGGAAAGTGGTGTATTGTACATCTTGTACGTAAAATTAACCCTTGAATCACAAAATCGTATTTAAAGTATATCACCCTTTAGACTAAAACCATTTTTCTTCAGCCTACGTTTGCAGCTGGTGACGTTTGCTGATTGGCATTGTTGGATAATAACAATGTTTAAAACAATGTAAAACAATTAATTTGGTCGTTTAGAGGTCCCTAACCCCTGAACCACTTAACCAGTTAGAAGAGGCCTTATGAAAAGAGCACATCTCCAGAGCAAAACGTGTAAAATGAGGTAAGAACCATCTTTATTCACCGCATGGAAGAATTTATTTTCGTGGAACAAAAATGGTGTTAGCTAGTAGTAGCCAGTAAGTAATTAGGCAAATATCAACGTTATTCGCGTCGTTTTTTCAACATGAAAACGATAAACTGTTTCATTAATAGTGACTTTAATGTTGCCAGGCGACGAAAGTCTCCCGATGAAATAAGTTTCAGTCTTTTCTTTCGCATTGTTATTTATCCTCAGATGGCTGAAAATAGCCAAACTACCTTAGCAGTAAAGACACAACGTGTCTAGAGGTCGCTATGCTCATATAGCGTGCGCCTTGATTTTAGTGCTGGCTTTCCTGTATGACACGGTTCCGCTACGTATCTCTCGGCAGCAAAACTATTTTGCACTATTAATTATTATTGGTGGTAAATAGTCTGCAGCCAATCTGACTAACTTTTTACGTGTTTATTAATATTTAGAACAAACTTGTTTCGTGATGCAGTAATCTATTCTTAGAAAGTTTAGTCCAGCCGTATGGTGAAAGAATCGTGCATTTTGAATTAAAAGCATGAACATAGGCTTAAAGTGGCACTATCACCGATTGAAAGCAGACGAAATCTGACAACATCTAGCGCTATGTAGTACTATCTAGATGTTGCTTGCACCAAGCAAAGGAATGCATAACGGCATTTCTTTTAACGAAACAAACAAGCCACGACACCCTTTATTATTGAGTGAAAATTTGGTGTGTTGCCGTGCACCTGAAAGCAAGCTGTGCAGGTTAACAATAACACGGCCACTAGATGGCGCCAGGGTATTTTCGTTCGCATTTCAATCGGTGATAGTGCCACTTAAAAATTTCAAGCTCGACGAGGGGATCAATCGTAGCTATAGGGCCAAACGAATTATCAACTATCTTGGGCGCCATATTGGAAAATGGCGACCATTAAACGGTTTTCAAGCTATAAGTCAAGAAATAAGTATATCTTCTGAAGTTACAAAGCATTTTTAGTATTTTTAGCTCTCCTAAATTGCGCCGTGGAGCAAGGTATACTAACGTTGACCTTTAGCAATTTTAGCTCGTTATTCAAGATGGCGTCCAATATGGCGGCTCCAAAAACGGCTTACAGCTTGAAATAGTTTGTGGGCCAGACAATTTATTGGTACCAGTCAAGGTGACAAATTTTTACCTTAGCAGATGATAAAACAAGTATCAAAGGTGTGGATGTGAAAGCTTTGGGTTGGAATAGCTTAATGAGTCATAGACCGAGGGTACACGGAGGTTTCTTACGTCGTTTTATCTTACGTCGATGTAGTTTACGTCGATGTAGTGCTTATAGCGCTTTAAGAACCTCCGTGTACCCACCTAAACCCACTTTCAAGTCGCTTTATCTCAAACCACCTCGTTACGTCGACGTAAGGAGTTGAATCGCTTTAACAACCTACGTGTACCCACCTAAAACCCAATTTCTACGTGGCTCTAAGGACTGCTTTCTTTTGATTGATTGAAAAGAGCGCGCGTAAACGTCACGAAACTAGGACGGCCACCTGTCACTTCGTTAAAGCGAAGTCGAAAGCCAGCTAGCTGAATGGGAACTTGTGAATAAAGAGGGGTTTGCTTGATGGGGGGATTAGATAAACGCGACGCAGGAACCCCCACTGTCGTTTTAACTCACTCCAACTATACAGCCTCCGTATAACCACCTCTCTCCTAAAGCGATATGAGTTGAAGTCGACGTAAGATAAAGCGACGTAAGAAACCTCCGTGTACCCTCGGTCATAGTGGGGTAAAAAACTGAATGATTTCCACATTTTGCCAGTAAATCTTAAATTTTAAATTGTGAAGTCATGCGGTTTTGAATGAGCTACTTAGTTGTCTGACCGATATTGCAATTTATAAATTGAATATCTCTTTTACGCTGGTAAATATTGTTTATTGTTTCAGGAATTGTTAACACCAGGGGTCTAAAATATCACAAAAGTTCAAGTTAGCATCAGCGAAAATCCCAAGTCCGTCACCTCCTCCAATTATTGATTGGACATTGTGTGTATTGTGTCAGAAAGTAACCAATGAAGCTGTACAGTGCCCTGCTGAGAACAGACATTGACATTGGTACTGGCTATGAAAATTTAACATCAAATATACTAAGTTTTCAACAGCTCGATTGTTTGCCAGCTACATTGAACGTAAGCAGACTAGATGATGGCGACAGTCTTGCCGATTCATTCAAAAAACATAAAGCCAAATGGCATAAACTATGTAAAGACAATTTCAACAACACAAAACTAAAACGAGCTAAAAAAAAATTACTGTGTGATCCAGATAGTAAGGATAGGAAGACTGCTACACGCAGCTCTACACCACAAAGTGCAACACGTGCGTCACAGGCAGGGCCGGATCAACAGTGAGGCAAATGAGGCAGCTGCCTCGTGCCCCAGGTAGTCTAGGGGCCCCCACGACTACTTACATTTTTTCCAGGTTTATTTTTTTAAATGGTGATGTCGTGATTATCTCAGGTTTGTTGGAGTTAGATTAGGTTTTGTTAACCTTATCGACTAATTTCCTTCTCTGCCAACAAACAAAATAGCTGAAGCTGCTCACTGACCGAGTGACACGTCTGCGTATGGTGGAAAAGAGACAAGTTTTCCATCGGCCCTCAGGTTGTAACGTTGTACCATCTATGCTTGAGACTGAACCGGACCGAACAAATAGTTGGTCAGTTTGACATTTGTTGAAGTTTTTTTTCTCAAAATTTGACCCAATTTTTTTAGAGAGAATGGGATTTTTGATCCAGAAACTTGGTGCCCATTTTCACTTTAAATAAACCCCTAGGACTTTTAGGCATTTTCAGGTTTACCTTTTTTTTTTCTGAGCCACCCACCTACCCTACGTAGATTAGGGCCCCCGGATCCAAATCGGTGCCTCAGGCCCCAAAATGTTTTAATCCGGCCATGGTCACAGGGTGAATGTTTTTTTTTGCGGTGAGTCTACTGACATTCTGCACAAAGCATCCACATTTGAAATAGACGAACGTGTCAGAAGATGTGCATTGATTTTACAAGATTCACTCTTGCTGGCCAAGCTTAGTCTTGGGGACATGATAGCGCAGGATGCTGAACATCATGCAAAATGTTTAAGTCTACTGTACAAGAAGCCCAACAAGCCACTCTCAGAGATGTTGTTGATCACGCAGACAAGAAATGTCATGCTATTACTCTTGCAGAACTTATTTCATATATTGAGGATAGCAGAGCAGATGTTGATGTACGTGTTTTCAGATTAGCAGACCTTGCGAAGATTTACACTTCACGATTTGAGGAGCTTGGAGTAGATATCTCTGGCAGAATCCATACGACTCACTTGAAAGCAGAATCTTGGGCAATGTGCATGGCCTACAAGCACATAAAGAGGGTCGAAATGTGTATCTTGTATTCAATGAAGATATTGGTCTTGCCATAAAGATGTCGTGCGAACTTGATTATGACAATGAAGCTATTAGTCTTGCAAGGGCTGCAAACATTTTCGTCGTGACATACTCAACTTGGGCAAGTCAAACTTTAATGGAGCATTTGGGAGTTAATGCCAACAAGAATCTGTTCCGCAATCACTGAAAACATTAGTGTCAATGATCTTGACCGGACCAAACATCCAAACCCAAGCTGGAAATTTACTTGAAGGTCAAGCTATGCTCAGTATATTGCAACTAATGGTTTTTAACTGTACAATTTGCCGCCGGCAAGATTCTGTTACTACATATCTACTAAATGTCGTGAACCGCCTCTTCCACTCTACATGGGAATTATGCTTCATGCAAAAACAAGGAAGCGTGAACTAATAGACAAGCTGAATGATCTTGGTTTGTCAGTTTCGTACGACAGAGTTTTGGATCTCTCCACAGAAATGGGAAATAATGTCTGAGCTATGTTTGAAGAAGAAAACGTTGTGTGTCCTCAGAAACTTTGTAAAGGTATTTTCACCACCAGTGCTGTGGACAACATTGACCACAATCCATCGTCCACCACTGCACAGGGAGCACTGCATGGAACAGGAATCTCTCTGTTTCAACATCCCACACTTGACTTTGATGGAATCGTTCGGGAAGCTGGGATCCTGGATCCAGGAGATCCTAAAAGGAAGACAATAAAACCTTTACCTTACAGCTACACAAGTGTACCACCTGTAGCACTCAGAAATAAGGAGCCAGAACTTCCTGACCCAAGATGTCAATTTAGAATTGGTGACTATCACTAAATGGGCAAAGCCACTGAATCAGAATATTTATGGCTTTCTCAAGTGAAGGAAGTGTACGAGAAGAACGACACAGGAGATAAAAGCGTATCCTGGCTGCCTTTCATGATAGCAATCTACAAGAAACTAGCATGAGTATTCCAGTAACCATCAGTTCGTTGCTGCCCCTCTTTCAGGATCAAGCTAAGTCTGCAGCTATGATGTGTCATGCAATGAACATTGTGAACTGGTCTGTGCAGTTTCTTAATGCAGGCCAAACTGTGGTAATTGAGTTAGACTTGCCCTAGCCAAGCAGATACAATGGAATTGGCCTGATAGATATGGAGTGGACAAATTTGTCATCATGTTCAGGGGACTCCATGTGCAAATGGCAGCCTTGAAAACAATTGGTGATTGGCTTGAAGACAGTGGCTGGACAAATGCTCTTACACAAGCTAATGTAGCTTCAGCTGGAACAGCTGAGTCATTTCTGAAGGCATCACATGTATCACGGACAAGACATGCTCACCAAGTAACTGCCAGCTGCCTGTACATCCTCATGCATGAAGCTTATGAAGGATACACACGCACCATAATCACAAATGAGACACCAACTAGGGTTTGTGAAGTGGCAAACAGTGAGAGCAACTCGGAGCCCACAGTTCAATACTGGTGGATTACATTGGAGATGGAATTACGTATACTAATCTTTGTGCGAGCTCATCGTGAAGGTAATTTTCAGCTGTACATTGAATCCCTTATGAAGCTCATTCCGTGGTTCTTTGCGTTGGATCATTACAACTACGCCCGCTGGTTAACAGTTCACTTGCATGATATGATGACTCTTAAAGTTAATCATCCAGCTATATCTCAGCAATTTGAGAATGGGAATTTTGTAGTTCATAAAACCCAGCGCACTTTCTCTGCTATTGCCATAGACCATGCACATGAACAAAACAACAAATATGTGAAGGGTGATGGCGGAGCAATTGGTCTTACTGAAAATACTAGTCAGCTTATGAGATGGATGGTTTCTGGCCCAGAATTGGCTCGTGCTATCAGTGAATTTGAGGCTTCTGCAGAGTTACGTCAAATCAAAGCAAGGGACCAGATATACACCACCACGAACAGATTAAAGCAGTCCAGGACAGGTTCAGAAAGCAAGTGTCGGCACTATATGACGTTATTAATGAACTGGGCAACTCATTCACAGAAGAAAGCAGTGATCTTTTAGTTTTGGATACACGTGACATTGCCAGAGAAAAAGTGGTAGCTACAATTCAAACTTTAAAGAAGATTGGCCAAGAAGAGTCAAGTCTCTCTTTGCGCCAATAGAGAAAAGCTGTTCAGTTGTCCTGTGCCACCATCAGTTTCAACAGGAAAGCAGCAGATCTATTTTTTAAAGAAAACTTGCTCACTCTACTCTCAACTGTACATATCATGTCAAGTGAGGGATGGTGACCTTGGTGACTTTTTCAACCAAAGTTGGCCACCATCACTATCAACATTCGGTCAACTGCGCAGCGGTTCGAAGTCTGATCCGTTGGGATGTCTGGAAAAACAATCTACTGTCATTCAGGAGAAATCTCCAATTGTTGACGTTATCATTTTGGATGGTGCAGCTGTAATTATTATGCTTAAACCAGGAATGCAAAAACTTTCTTTAATTATGCGGAACAAGTGTTTTTGCCATACATTAAATCACAACTGGAAAATGTCAGACGCTTGGATATTGTATGGGACCAGTATTACTCTGACAGTCTCAAATGTTTGGCAAGGAGCAAACGTGGTAAAGGAGTGAGGAGACGGGTCGGATCCAACACCAAGCTACCAAGCAATTGCGCTGCTTTTTTAAGAGTCGACGAAAACAAAGCTGAACTGTTTCGTTACCTAGCTGAACAATTAGTTAATACCAGGCACACTGACAGACTAGTGGTATCTACTTTCGATAAAATGGTAGTAAGTAATGCATCACTTGAAACGTGTGATATTTTCCCTTGCACACAAGAATAAGCAGATACCAGAATTGTTCTCCATGTAGCCAACGCTGCAAAACTTGGTCACAAAAAAGCAATGGTACGGACTGTGGATACGGATGTTGTAATATTGGCAGTTGCCATGTTTCACAAGTTAAGCATTGATGAACTGCGGATTTCATTTGGGACTGGCAAACATTTCCGCTATCTTGCAGTGCACGACATAGCATTGTCATTGGGTCATTACCTGAAGCAGCCAAGGCCTGCCAAGAGCTACTTAAATGTGCTGGGCCGGATTTATAAGTAGGCCCGAGAGGCCCGGGCCGATAGAGGCACTTTTTCAGGGGCGGCATGACGGCTTAAACATAATTTAACGTGAGAAAAGTTCGTGCGAGATTTGTGGACGCTTCGCCTTTCGTGAAACTGTATTAACTAATGCTGGCGCCATCCATTGTAAGAATTAAGCTAACCGCAGATCAGACTAAGAACTTTACGAAATGCCACATCCTGTCAAGAATGACGCTTTAAATAAGTTGTTGCTATCTTGTGCAATACATATCAATAATGCTTTCCACAACTGTACCAGTACCATGCAGACCGATTTTGCGGTTGATCGGCTTATTTTTTTTCCAAATATCTCCGAGTTGTTCAGAGAATAATAATTCAACATTTTTTCTCCATCAGCTCAATGTTGTATCAGCGCAGGATCGGTGCTATATGGTACGTAAATATGGTGTACTAACTTTTTATTTGAAACGTAGGTACGTTATTTACGAACTTTTCATTGGTGGCCACTATGTGTTCGGTTGGTTTCGTGCGTTGATCCTAGTAGCGAAATAAAATGAGTAGCCATGAGCGAGTGAAATTAAGCTACAAAAACAAACAGGGGGAAACAAGGGAAGAAAGGGACAAGTCCGTAGTAAGTAAACCCCTAAAGTTCTTAATTTGAAGTTCAAAAGGCGACGGAAGTAGATAGATTACTTTTAATTAATTCGCTCAGTAACATAGCATATTTTATTTTTGTCCTACTCGACTTTTATGGATCACAAACGAACATACAAATTAAGAAAGGTGCTGGTTGGGGGGAAGGGGGATGCTAAATTAAATATTCCGTAAGGGTGTGGGGTAGCGGAAGTTTTGGGAGCATTGGAGAGCGGCTTTATGGTTAGGCCTACAGGCGGCAAGAGCTTAAATCCGGCTCTGTAAATGTGGCTTCAGTATTTACAAAGGATGCAGAGGAAACTGTACATACATATGTCAAGGCACAGATGAAATGTCAGCCACTATGCAAGTGTCATTGGGATTGTGAACGAGATTAAGATATTAAGTCCTAAGTTTGTACAAACTATATACACTGTATCTGTATATGTTGGCCTATACATAAAATAACCTCTGGTTTCTCACTTTTATTTCAAATATTTTGGATCAAATGGTGATCATTAACGAAAAAGCGGAATCTGCCAATTAAAAGTCATTATTTGGGAGCCATTTTGAAAATGGCGGCCATATTATAAAAAAAACAGATAGCCCCATAGCTAGGATTGATCACCACGTCGAGCTTCAAATTTTAAGCTTATGTTCATGCTTTAACCCAAAATGCACAATTCATTACTATTTTGCACCATACGGCAGGACTAGTTCACCGAAAGTACCATTTTGATCAAGACCAAATTCTAGCTGAACCCTTCAGTTTTCAAGCTAGTGTGCTGAACAGGCTTCAGTGGGGAAGAGTAACATTAGCCAGCGAAAAATTGTTTCATCCAATGATGCGTGAGCGCGGCATTTTTTAAAATGGTGCATCCTGTGATTTGAGTAACAGGATGTGCTGATAAAGTGAACGAAGCTAACGAATATCAGCATTGTTTATACGACTGACGTCGTGAGTGTTCACTAAGCAGAATCAGCCAAAAAGGTTTTCAAAGAAGCTTAATTTGACGCCGCATTGACGTACTAAAGATATACCCGAGTGCACCAGTTTTTAAAACGATGCAGTGGCGTAACTAGGGTTTTGTACTGAGGGGGTAACACTAGTCATTTAGCCGAATGGTGTGGAAGGAGAACCGAATAAGAGCCCCGGAATCTGATGCATTTTTGATATTTTCCGGGATTTTCTGGCCTTGTAAAGTGCCGTTGGAAACTTTTTTATAAAACCACCTTTGCTGGGTGCATTATAAGCATTAAAAAAATTTGTAATGTAAATCATTCAGTTTTTCACACTAGATACTTATTTTTTAATTCGACGTGTCACACGTCGAATTAATGCGGTTGTGGCCACAAAACGGGTGGACGCGATTTACGTCAGCATCTCAAAAACCAGACACATTTGTGCAATTATGATCCAAGGAACGAAGTCGAGTGGTGGGAGAGTTGCAGTGCGTGGGGGAGTGCGTGGCGGAGTGCAGTGCGTGGGAAAGTTGCAGTGCTCAAAACGTATTATGCTCTAAAATTAAGATATTGAGTAAACTACTTCGCTAACCTCTAAGAAGGTCCTTCTGCGATAAACCGTCGCCCGATAGTACACGATCAGTGGCTGACGTCAGCCCTGCCTCAGCGTAAAGGTGTGCGCTCAACGCTGATCATACGAAAAATTACGGCGTGTAACTGCGCATTTCGGCAAGTCAGCTCTTCAACATTGCGGTCGGTTAGAGGCTAACGTGTACGTCGAGGTGGCTCCTCTCTTATCGCGCAGAACAATACAAAGTGAGTCGTCACTTACTTTTGCGGTGATCTGGATGGTACACCGAATTTGTATGATTGAATCAGGACGGTACAATGAATGAGATGCGCGCATAGACTTTTGCTGTTAATTACTGCACCATCCTCGCTGTTTTTCGGTGCGATATATTACAGTATTTTATTACGCGTATTTGTGGTGTTGTTTCCTATTGAACGGGTGAGCAAAGCGAATGATGTCCAGTGGCGGACTGGCCAAAGAGTGGGAAGAGCAGGATATTACTAATGGCCTCTGACTTTCAGATTTTTTAAAATCCGTAACAGGAAGACTCACGTAAGTTTTTTTGGTTCGACATTAGTTTTACCCACAGATTTAAAATTACAAATAATAATAATAAAGATAATTATAAAAAGCTAGTAAACAAGTTTTCGGGTGCGATATATTACAGTATTTTATTACGCGTATTTGTGGTGTTGTTTCCTATTGAACGAGTGAGCAAATCGAATGATGTCCTGTTTTCACAATGGCGGACTGGCCAGAGGAAGGGAAGGGCGGGATATTCCTAATGGCCTTGCCTCTGATTTTAAGATTTTTTAAAATCCGTAACAGGATCACGTAAGTTTTATTGGTTCGATATTAGTTTTACCCACAGATTTAAAATTACAAATAATAATAATAAAGATAATTATAAAACGTAGTAAAACAAGTACTTTGTATTGAGTAGCCTAACAAAAATTGGCCACATGAAATTGCAGTGTTATATTCAACTAGAGGAAGCCCGTGCTATGCACGGGGCCGGTCATAAATTAAGTTGACAGACCTACTCCCCCCCCCGCCCGGCCGC
>JAHWFP010139497.1:1742-16712 GCA_023313725.1 Lithobius niger
TCCTCTTGACATAGAAGTGTATGTTACAAGCGAGTCACATGAATCGATTATACTCCTCTGGACATAAAAGTGTATGTTACAAGCGAGTGACATGAATTGGTTATACTCCTCTTGACATAGAAGTGTATATTACAAGTGAGTCACATGAATCGGTTATACTCTTCTTGACATAGAAGTATATGTTATAAGCGAGTCACATGAATCGGTTATACTCTTCTTGACATAGAAGTGTACGTTACAAGTGAGTCACATGAATCGTTTATACTCCTATTGACATAGAAGTGCATGTACCAAATCAGTCACATGAATCGGTTATACTCCTCTTAACATAGTACCAGAAACTTTCATTACATGTTTTCATGTACTAGTCTTTGATAGCTTTTGTTCTACTAAAATGTTATTTAATCAATTTGTCTACAACCAAAGTAAGAATCTCGGCATACATAAAAGTTTGTTACGATACCTTTACCTTTATTAAACAAAAGCATTAAAATTACTGCGTCACAAACTTATGGCCGCGATTGTTTAGATTTCTGTAAACTGACCTAAGTCCTCCATGAACCTTTGGATGCCAAATGTAAGGTGTTCCCCTTCCAAATGTCTCTGAGGATCTGGTGCTTCTTTATGGCGTGACTCGGATCCGTCACCTTCGCTTCCATTAGCACCTTCAGGCAAAGATGGTGTCCGACTGTACGAATTAGGCCTAAAGTAAACAAATCATATTAGTGATTTCCTTTTGTTAACTTATCAAATTATATTTGTTATTAATTATATTTTGTTTTTAATATTTTGTTAAATTGGCTGCAAGCATGCATTCACTTGACAGGTTTTCCTACGGAAACAGAAAACAGTTCTACCATTTCTATAACAAAACAAAACAGGTTTATGAGGAAATTTCTTAGGCTTTAGCTACTTTTTTTGTAGGGACGTTCAGGAATGAGTCAACTGAACTGAAATGGACTATAAATGGTTTGCATTGAAATCTAGCGACTAACGCGAATTCACTTGCCAGGGTTCCCTATGGAAATCAGACACAGCTCGAGCAGTTCTACAACAAAGTAGAATAGATTTAGGATGTAAAACGTTTAGTAGGATTTAGCTAAGAATTGGTTAGGAAGTTTAGGTGTTAGTTATGAGAGATCCATAGCTTATACAACTGGTCTACAGAAAAATCAATGACAGAGCTAGAATTTTCCATTACGTACCGTCTTCTGTTGGACGATTCATCTTCAATAGGCTCCTGTTCTTCTGGTAGAGAGTAATCTCCCAGAGCTGAACTCCGTTTTAGGCTGCTAGTTGATCGCCTAAATGAGTGATGACTCTGGAGAAAGATAGGATTCGTGAATAAGTAATTGTTACAACAGTAATATGTAATACGAGAATCCGATCTGATCTCGTATCCCCACGGCTCAGAGAACAAGCCCCTAATACACTCGACTGTGCTTTGCTTGTTTCAATCTCCCTAGTTTGAGTCTACCTCTCGAGACTCGCATTTTGTCTTTGTTACTTTGTCTTAGTTATTTTGTCTTATAGTTAGACGTATATTTTCTGTATATTGTTAGGATGTAAGGTATAGGGAAAAAGTAAAACACAAAAAAGACCAGTCCATTAACCAACAATGGATTGCTATAATTATTGCAGACTGCTGGGCCCTAATTTGCAATGCCTGTTTCAGGATCTTATTTAAAGGTCACATAAGATAATTTACTCTTGTTTGATACAATAACAGGGCTTTCTGACTCTTGTTTAATACAATAACAGGGCTTTCTGACTCTTGTTTAATACAATAACAGGGCTTTCTGACTCTTGTTTAATACAGTAACAAGGCTTTCTGACTCTTGTTTAATACAATAACAGAGCTTTCTGACTCTTGTTTGATACAATAACAGGGCTTCCTGACTTTTGTTTAATACAATAACAGGGATTTCTGACTCTTGTTTAATACAATAACAGAGCTTTCTGACTTTCTTCAATACAAAAAGAACAACTAAAATCAATTTCATACAGCATTTTATACAATACAACGAAAGCATTTGAGAAGAACCAATTTTACTACCATTTCTACCATGTCACAATTGTCACAATAAATCGACCATCCACCCACCCCCAGTGTGACGTAATATATGGACGGCCCCTTGCTGCTGGTGGCCCTATAGTGGCACCACCATGGTGGCTGTAGACTTGTTGGTGAGCCACCACGGTTGCACCACCAAAGTCAATTGGTGGCGCCGCCATGAAGGCCAAGTGTGCAGAGGCCCTGATATCGGAAGAAATTCTGGTAATTACAGGATGTTCTTTCTCGATAAACTTATCATATAAAAGACAGGTCAAGTTCCTCCGCCATTATTACGATATAGATATGAATGAATGTTGATAGCCGAATACTGGCAGGCTTTTCATATTGGTTGTAAATAAAGCTAAAGAATAAACGTACCTTTTGTGAAGTAGGAGAGTCCATAGAGCTTCTCAGTGAATCATTCATATCTTGTAGACGTTTGTTGGCTTCACTTTGTAAAAAAATAAATAAAGCAAGGTAGTTATTAGTGCTGGTGTGTGTAATATCACACTTACACTGAAGGGGGTGAAAGAACTTGGTAAAGAACAATGTATAAAAAGCACAAGAAATCATTAAAACTGATTAAAAAATTGACAGTGTCCTTTATTTGACAAATGCCGCCTTCGTTTGACAAAATGCCTTCGTGTGATGGACAATCGCATTTGTCTTAACTTTGTGCTTGAAAACGGTGATGTTTAGCTGAAGCGTTAAGGAAAATTAGTGTCCTTTATTTTGCAGCACATCTTGGCTTTGTGTTTTTTTTTTCTATCAGTTTTAAAGAACTAGGTAAGCTTTAGCCATTCAAAGTACAGTTCCCACTATCCTGAAAAATCAAGGAATTGGAAAATGGTCATGGCAAGTTAGAGAAAGCTCCCTTTTTTTTAGTACAAAGTCAGGGAATTAACTTGTAGTTTTGTATTTTTTTTATTTGCCACCAGACAAAGATGAGCGCACCTGCTAGCCAGACCCAGCCAGGTTTTCGCAGCATGAGAAATGTTTACATTTTGGCGTTGAGTGCACGGAGTGGTGGGCAGAAACAGACGACTGCTGAGTGATAATACACAGCTCGGGAGAAAAAAAAATCGATATTATTGGCCAAAAACTGATCAGTGGGCAAAATTTTTCAGAAAATTTTGATGACTGCTCCAGTGCTCCTTTTGCCCACGTGACCAGTTTCTGGCCAATAATATCGAATTTTTGCAGGAATAGAAATGGGGGAACAGTAGAAATAGGAAAAGGCTGGGAATGGATATAAGCTTTTTGATGAGTATCGGTACCGTGAAGTAGAAAGATAGAAGCAAAAATGGCTGCCATGAAGTTTCCACAAAAATAGCTGCCAATACTCTCTCGGTCAGACCCAAAATCCTGAAGGGTGATACATTTTAGCCATTTAAAGCAGAGATATCTCAGAAAAAATGACTGCCACGGAGTTTCCGCAAAAAGGGCTGCTGACTTGGTCAGACCCAAAATCTTGGAGAGGGAAAGAACTTGATAAGTTTTAGCCATTTAAAGCAGAGATACCTAATAAAAAAAAGGCTGCCGTGACATATCCACAAATATGGCTACCGGGTAGTCTCTCGGTCAGGCCGGAAATCCTGAAGGAGTAGAGCCCCTGGTGCATTGGGAGATCAGGGGGAGCTGAAGACTATTTAAATTTTGAAGTAGGTAGAAAATTAAATGTGTGTGTATATGTTTTTTAATACCGTCAAGGGCATATGTAAAGCAAAGCAAACAAGAGTGGTATATTGCTGCAGTTCTTCTTCTCCTCCGCCTCCAACAACCAACAGTGCATGGGAAACACCACGTCGGGGTTGGGGGGTAGGAGAAACAAGTGACTACAATCAGCAGCATGTTTGGCACAGTGTGGGAGAAAAAATAATTTATTTTTAGCCCCGTAACTGGTTGGTCCCTGTGGCGATCGCCACCCGTGCCAGTCCGCCTCTGCAATGTCTTCTGTAAGGGTGGAGAGAATGCAAGTTGCTGGTATATCTCCCTACACATTCCTACATACATATAGCTTATTATGTTGCCACTTTTTAACTGGGAATCGAATTCCGAATTTAAGAACAATGTGAGCCAAATCCGGGTTAGCTTGCTTATACCTGTTTCAAGATATATTTGAGTTAGTGTCTAGCTGCTCATTCCTTCTCCAGAACATGCCACAGGCTTGGGACAACATTCACGTCCTGGTGCTACCACCACGTACGCTGCTTACATTTTTAATATTTTAAATAATAGGCACCGGTAGGTTTGCAACACCTCTCCCCTGCCCCAAAACATAGTACACACCTCCTTTGTTTGGGTGAGGTGTGTTTTATAACGACAAGCACTGCTCTCGCTGCCTGGTGATAGAATATTGCTGATTTGGAGCGTGACTCTCATTGCCTTCGTAGTTTCCTTAGAAGTGAAGTTAAGCGAAGCAAAGTGAGTTCAGCCCACATACGGTTGTGGGATGGTTGAATCCAGATATGCAGCTTCTTTCCAGTTTTGACCGTTTAAATTCGGATTAGTTGGCCCTATACAAATGCGGGAGTATCCATGTTGAAACTTCATATTCAACAAACAGTTCGTATTCCATCCCATACCACAAGGTCTTCTAGGATATAAGCTGCTGGGTTTCGTTTCCCAGATCCAGGCAAGTCGATTCAACGACCCCAGACCCTATTTTACCAGAGCAGCGCTAACAGTAGCAAATTTCCAGCACGTGATCGAACTGATACTTCGTCAGGAGGTGAACAAGCTATTTCTACCCCAGCCGGGGTTGGCTTGACGTAGCAAAATGCTTCACCACTTCACGCTCGTAGAACGCTGCTGAACGCGGAATTGCCGCATGCTTGAAATAATCGTAGAACGAGTGGTAATTTGTTGCACCTATGTACTGGGTTAAAACTTATTCAGCAGATTTTTTTAACGTGAGTTATCGCAGAAAATAGTTAGGACCAGTCATTGCACATTTGGCCACATTTGTTCCACAGTTGATCACAGTTGGCTACATTTGTTCCACATTTGGCTGCATTTGGCCACATTTGTTCCACATTTGGCCACATTTGTTCCACATGTGGCCACATTTGGCCCACATTTGTTCCACATTTGGCTGCATTTGGCCACATTTGTTCCACATTTGGCCACATTTGTTCCACATGTGGCCACATTTGGTCCACATTTGTTCCACATTTGGCCGTATTTGGCCATATTCATTCCTCCACATTTGTTCCACATTTGGTCACTCCGGCGAGCCCTGTATCGTTCCTGCCATGGCTATTTAACATAATGGTTTACAAGTGGAGCCACCATATGGTTTAGTGCCCTCTACCTACAGGTCCGCTCCTGCCTAACTACAAGGGTTAGTGACGTACCACTGACATTCCAAGGCCCATCCAAAGCCAATACATAATACATGTATACTTATTAGCATTGTTGTACTCATCAGTTTTAATGTGATAACTTGACGATAATGTGAAACACTGCTACTGCCTTTATGTTAATAAGTCTTTGTGAGCTTAATATGCAAGATCAGAGGTCCAAAATGAAGGATTTGGTATCAATTCTGAACTATAGTGGAAGTATCATTCATTAGCGTGATTCACAGGTCGACTTTTCTGTAATTTTGGGAGACAAGGTTGGCAGTGCAAACTTACTGTAAAAGATGAAGTTGCCTTGTCAGATGGTCGTGTTCGTGGAGATATTCGAACATCGTTTCTTTCTCTCTGAAACAGAAAAGGTTAAATTACACCTACATATAAAAATGGTTAAAAACAATAAAACTATTAAGAAGGTTTTAAGATAGACGTTTAAACGTTTGAAATGGTTAGAAAATTAAATTTAATATTTTAAGTTGGAACGAAGAGAAATAAAGCTACACTGAGAAGACAATTAATTTTCTCTCGAAATTAATTCCTTTTGTAAGCGTCATCCCCACATCCAGGCTTTCACTGCAGTCCCGGGGTGTTACGACGGAGATTGTTTATTTACTATTGTTTTTTTTTTTTGTAATATTTATTTTAAGATGGGTTTACGACAAAATTCTGAGAAACAATTCAGAAAAGGTGATGCAGTCAAACTGTTGCCTAAAAATCCGTACAGTTTGTCTACAGGGTGTGGACGTCAGGCTGGTCATTCACGAAATAACAATGAGTCAGAACTGGAGGCCCAACTGACCAGTGGTTTCTTTCAGCCAATGTAATGGCGCTTTACAAGGTTATGCTATGATTGCATGACAGTCACGGGTTTAAACAATTCCTTATAGAGCAGCGTCATGTGACGTCGTATTGGCCACAAGAGAGGTAGCTGCAAGGGGCACTAGATTAAAATGGAGGGTTAAACAACGGCACTTCTAGTCAAGGCAGTGCTTTGAGAGGGGGTTTCATAGGCTTAAAAAAAACGTTGTTTTCTCCAATCCCTTATGCTGCTAGGTTGTAATTGGAAAATAAAGATTCCACTTGCTTAAAAATGTCAGCAACTGCCAACAAATCGACAAAAATCGTGCGTTATAGGCCTAAGAAATCCACTCTGAACAGCATTGTTTTCAGTAAAACGCCCTTCTTTTTCCCCTCCAGTGACCCTTGCAGCTATCCCCGCTACTGGCTCCAGCGTAGAGTTATGTGCAATAATACTACGTTGTGTCATTGCGAAATAGTTTTCGTTACCAGCTTTCAGAGTACTATGGCTCTTGGGCAATAAGTACCGTAATCTAATCGTCATAATAGTGTGGTTTTCAGTCAAAATACTAAAAAAAACTGTGTTTTTGTATGTGTTTTGAAAAATGTGAAATGTAATAAAATTTAAGCATTTTTTCCCCCAAATCATTGCGGGTCATTGGGGTAGTGGAAAATATACCTTGACGCCAAAACTATTTTGAAGGCTGAATACAGAACGGTGAAATTCTACAGTTTCTGTACTATTCCCAGTCGATTCTAAAATTTGTCTTCGGATTCATTTCTTTTTAGCCTAATGTTGGTTTTGCATAGCCTAAAATATGTAAAATTGTGGGGCCTTTGGGACAGTGGAAAATACATCTGGATGCCATACTTGTTTAGCAGGCTTAACACTGAAGGGTTAAGCCTGCAAAACATTACAGTTGCTGCAAAACACAACAAAACCTGCAAAAGCCTGCAAAACACTAAAAAACTACAAAAGCCTGCAATACAGTTGCTGCACTATTCCAGCATTCAATATAAACCTAATGGAAACATGAACCTTAAAAAAGGCAGTTAAGATAAGCACAGGTTGGATGGAGTTAATACATGGATAAGTCTCCCTCCCTCAACACTACGGATTAGTAGTATGTTGGCACTCTGGATGTCATGACGTGATTACGCTTGTATTTGTGTGTATTTGGGTATATTTGCCTATTGTGTGCGCGGCGTATCTTGAGTCCTGGAAGTATTTTATGATTGGCTACGTCTTCCTGGAGGAGGAAGCTTTAATCGACGGCCGCCATTGTTTTTGTAGCCATCTTGGGTATCAACAAGGCACTCTGCTTGCTACCAAAAACGTACAATCGATTATCTGTGTTCGTTCAACGGCGATCTCAAGATAGGCCGCACACACTTTAACGTATGTTTACTAGGCAATCTTTAGGTGTAGTATCGGACACTGAATTTTGAACACTTCAAATATAATTGTACTGAATTCTGCATACGAATGAATTGTTCTTAGCAGATGCCAATGTTTGTGCAAACAACTTTCCATTGTTGAAATCGAACAACGTTGCATTGTTGGAGCATGTTTCTAAGCTATAGATAGTTGGAATGACGCAATGTATAGGTCGAATGATAGTTCCCAAGTTGAACTCCTGGCGCCCTCTAGGTGCGATAAGATGAACTAGTAATTCTCACCCAAGGCTCTACTACAGTACCGGCTGGATCTTGTATATGAAAAATAGCATACATGACTGGCTTGGACAATATGGCCGTCGAAAGCGCCACTGATGCGTTTGATTTGTTATATTGTCGCTTTCTGTCAACCGAGGATGGCACTTACAGCACAAGGACTCCCAACGTCCCTTCCCTTGCAATACTTTCTGGATATTCGAACATGTCGCTTTTTTTCCCAAACGCAGGGAAATAGCTTAACTGTGGCCGAGTGTTAACTTTTAAAACTATTTAAAAATACTTTTATAGGGAATAAAAATTTGCCGTGCAAAACTACGTAAAAATCATAAAGTTATTACTTTGAAAACTGCCACTAGCTGCCAATAGATGTTGTGATTCTCCAAACGAAGATGCGATTAGCTTGGCCAATTCCCGAACAGACCTCGAAGAAATGGGCCATCGCGGCAGCCATTTTGTCTACCCCCCCTAATATTGTTGTAGGTCGGGTCAGATAGTTTACTGATCATGTCTCACCCTAGCTTTTTTTTGGTGTATAAACCATGCGCAATGGCTGTTTGCCGTGACGTCACCATAAGTTAGCCAATGACGAACGAGAACAACGGCTGTTTGGCCGTCTGATTGGACTAGCCCAGTCATGTGATATGAACGTCACAGCAAACAGCCATGGTGTGTGGTATAGGGTATGTCTGCAGCCCCAAACGTTCCTAAACCTGTTCCAACCTTGAGACAGGTAGGGAAATTTAACAAGCTCAAACCCGGACTGGTTTCAGCAAGCTAAAAAGCAGAAACTACTGCTTGCATGGGGCTCCATTCTACAGAATGTTAAGCACCCATATTTAGGCCTATTAATGGCAGTTGATCACTTGAAATCAAGCTGCTCTCATCCACAGAGATCTCTAGACAGACTGTTACGTCCCTGTTTGGGCTGTACTGACAAGTCCAAGCAAAAGGACGAAACAGCCTGTTTAGAGATCATCTCTGTGTATGAGAGCAGCTTGATTTCAGGTGTGGAAAATTGAAGAAAATAATTGAAAAATCGTTAGGTAAATATGAATATATGAAAAATCATTGTGAATGATGTGTGAAAACCCCGGTTAGCTAACATAATTTTTCTTAGTACTGAGGGAGCTAGCATTATTCTACGAATCCCCGGCGTAACATACAACAGACTACCTGGTTCCCGCAGGCTCTCCTACAGGCTCTCCGGTACCCGTTAGTCCCCTACCCCGATGCCACGAATGAATCTGCCTGCTGTGTGCATCCCATCCCAACTAAGCGTATCGATATTTCTAACCCAGATGTTACCAACTCAACTTGTTGATTAGGAGGGTGTGTCAAGGGAAATATATTGTGAACATTTCTAGGGAAGATAATACTCACTGATGGAGCTGTTTACATTTATCCTCGTACTGATTCCTGAGTTGTGCCAGCTCGCTTCTTAGTAACGCTACGTTAGTCTGAGAATCTGCTAAATTGAGTCGTAGTTGACGGTTTTCGTGGGACGATTCTTCTAACTTTCCTTGCATCTGTCTGACACGCTGGCCATCTTCGCCCCGGTCCTTCTTTAGCCAGTTGTCAAACTGGAAGAAACAAAAAGATGAAATGTGGGAATAAGAAACATGTTCCTTTGCATTCACTACAAGTTTATATGACGAATTTAAAGCATTTCAGAGGGATGCTCGTTGTATCCTTGTTGTTTCCATGTCTTGTGAACTGCCCTGCCCGCTTCCACCATTCACGGTGCTTTCTCAGAATTGGTGCCAATCAAATATAAGTGAATTCATTATGTTCTTCAGAATTCGGAAGCGATTCATCTTGACCTTTGTAAATCCTTGCAAGGGCATTGAGATGTTGGAGCAGGCCAAAGAAAAATGGCCGACTATGGTTATGGTTGGAAGAAAAATGACGTACATAGTTATGGTTAGAACTAGGGCGGTATCTGATCTCCTACGAACCTCTAACTTTCGTTCTAGTTCGTCTTGCGACGGTCCAAGAATTTTGCTGTAACCTATAATACAATACAAGTCGCATATAATACATGCGAGTCTTTGTTTTTGCGTTTGCACTGCTCTTCCCCCACTCATGGTGCTTTCTCGGATTTGGTGCCACCAAAATAAAAGTGAATTCGTTATGTGATTTGGAATTTGGAAGTGATTCATACTTAAGTTTGTAAACCCTGGCAAGAGCATCAAAAGTTGGCGCGGGCCACGGAAACATATAAGTTGTCTTGTCTCCAAATTTAGGCAAACGCAAAAACAAAGACTCGCATGTATTATATGCGACTTGTATTATAGGTTACAGCAATTTTAACTGAACCAATTTTCCGCTTGCAGGTTTACAGCAGGTTAGGCCATGTTCACTATACCCCAAAGGGCGAAGAAAAAGAATGGGTTTAGTGCGAATAGGCGTAAATACATTTCTTGGCCTAGCAGTTAAAGGTGCCTACTTCTTTTTGCACAACAATCAAGCCACGTACCTCCTTAATTAATGAGTGTAAAGTTGGTGTGTCCACGTGCAGCAGGGAGCAAGCGGTCAAGATTATCGATATCACTGTCACTAGATGGAGCCAATCTAGCGGTTCAAATCTGAGCCACAAAACGGTCGATAGCTGGAAAAAAGCGCCTGTGATGTCATTAGGCTTAACTCAATCGTTGCTCCATGGTGCACGTGGACGCACCAACTTTACACTCAATAATTAAGGAGGCACGTGGCTTGCTTGTTTCATAAAAATAAATTTATTTGTGTGGTCCTTCGCTTGTTAAACAGATAGTGGCAAATGGCTGTAGATGCGGTAGCCTGTCGTTTGGTTGTCATTCACCTTTAAAGGGAATTTGCTAAGGTGAACTGAACTTTTTTTTCCCCAAAGTTCACTGAAAAATGCACTTTATAGTGGCCACGTAAACATAGTAATCCTAAGTTTCCTACGAGCTCCTTTTGGAATAGCCATTTTAAAGCCATGTGTGTGTTACTATTAAGGGGCAATTTTAGCAATTTTCATGTCAATTCTTGGCCCTGTATTACACTCGTAAATTTATTTCACGTTTATCCCATTTATTCCATTTTTCTGGCCGAATTTTTGCCAATTTTTCTTTCTATCTAGTGGCCGTGAAATAATTCATATGCGTTCATTCATGTTTCCAAAAGCGTAAACCCCTGATTTTCGTGTAAACCTTGGGGGGGGGGGGGGGGGGGATCGGCACACATGGGGGAAAAAACAGTCGAGCACATGAGTCAACGCCTTGTTGACGGGAAAAGCACAACAAAATGGGAAAAATGTAGTTTTAATTGTGTAATCCATGCAATATCATACAGCCGTGTATATAATGATTGAAGTCCTCTCTCCAGCAAAACTAAAACTATTAATTTCTCCGTTTCTATTCAATTTTTATCCGTGTTCTTTTTAACAAGTGAAAATTCAATCATATATCCCCCTTTTTTGCGGTACACTTGACGTTTTTGTTTGTAATATTTTTAGTAGTGAGTCTTCCAAACCATAGATAGCTGTTTCACTGCCGCACCTTAGTGACTAAACTGAAACTGTAGATATACTACCATCATGCCACAGCTAGTGAATCTACTGATATCGTACACAACTTTCATCATTATCAGAGAAAATAAATCTGCTGAAACTGTAGATAACTACACCATGATTACCAGAGCATTAAATCTACTGAGAATGTACACATAGCTGCCGTCAGTACCATGGCTAGTTTATCTACTGATAACTTGGATAACTACCGTAAGTACCACAGCTAGTAGCTCTAACTATACCATAGATAACTGCCATAACTACCCCAGCTAGTGAATTTACTGAAGCCATAGATACCTTCGAGCTAGTGAATCTACTGATACCGTAGATAACTGTCATAACTACCACAGCTAGTGAATCTACTGAAGCCTAGATACCTGGCCACAGCCATACTGATACCGTCGATAACTACCAACCATGACTACCACAGCTAGTGAATCTACTGAAGCCACAGATACCTGCTCACAGCTAGTGAATCTACTGATACCGTAGATAACTGTCATAACTACCACAGCTAGTGAATCTACTGAAGCCATAGATACCTTCCCAGCTAGTGAATCTACTGATACCGTAGATAACTGTCATAACTGCCACAGCTAGTGAATCTACTGAAGCCACAGATACCTGCCCACAGCTAGTGAATCTACTGATACCGTAGATAACTGTCATAACTACCACAGCTAGTGAATCTACTGAAGCCACATAGATACCTGCCCACAGCTAGTGAATCTACAGATACAGTAGATAACTGCCATGACTACCACAGCTAGTGAATCTAGTAAAAACAGAGAGCTACCCATTTGGTGAATCAATAGACACCTTAGATAGCAGCCACTTACTTACCGACTGGAATAGTTTGAGATGAGTCTGTAATTCGGCCATCTCTGCGTCCATCTGCGCCTTGAGAGTACGACGATCGGCCTCCGCTTCTTGTTTAGCCTTAAAAAGAAACAAAGATGGTGAAGATATTAATGACAATTAGCTCACAAAACACAAAAACTGCATTTAACAGATAACAAGGAAGCTGCTCTAACTCACTAAAAAACTCCTTGTTCTTTGTTTCTTTGTAATTGGGAATTGACCTAACAACTGAAGTTAAGCTTAACAATTGTTTCACATAAGCAAAAACACTGAATTAAACTGATAACAAGGAAGCTGTTCTGACCCTTTAAAGGGCCCTTTGATAACCTATTTGGTAGTCTGCCCATGGGAAACGCTGGTTAAAATGTCCTAAAGTGAAGGACAAATCACACCTTTTTTCAAAAGCAGCCAAAAAACCCAAAAACAAATCCAACACGTAATCATAATAACGCTTGCTTCATTAATGAACCAACCCAGTATACTATCTAAAACAGCCATTCAGCCTTCCAATTCGTTCTTGAAATTCTGCAAAAATTCGTACGTGAAATTCAATGCAAAATTCCTGGACACATAACCAGACACAGTTGCGCCCGTATTAGTAAATGGGTCTGGACTTTATCACTCATATACATTTATCATTTTTTCTTTCAAAACTAACAGCCGACCTGTCTTTTTAGTTCATATTTTACATTTGTTAATTAAGTTCCATCCGATAACACCGAAATTAGTCCCCGTTGTATGCGTGCAGACTAAATGCAGCCGTTGCATGCCAGTCGTAATTATTATAATGCCTGACCTGCGTTGTTTGAACAGAAAAAAATTTAAAAAACAGGGGCGTTTTGTGTTTATACATCATTCTGATCTCAAATAGTGAACCTATTTTTCACTCCTAAACGTGAAAAAAAACGATTGGCATTCATTGTATCAAGAGCTGGATAGGGATGTGGAGTTTATATTTGGAATATTTTCCCAACATGCTATGGAGTAGATCAGTATAGTTTGTTCCACATTATGTTTTCAGAAAACTGACTAGATGACGACTCGTTTCCTTGCACTAAGAGTGCAAAAACATGTGGAAATTACACTTATAGACTCTACAAAGTTACTGTTAGAGTTTACGAATGGAATGTTTAGGGATTTTTTTGCACTCGTATAGTGGAAGAAAACGTGGCGTCATACAGTCAGTTTTCTGAAAGCATAATGTGGAACAAAGTATAGGTTGTGTCACGTGTAATTAGGCCTATTTTTGTCTGTCTATAGGTCTGTTTTCGTGTAGTTAGGTCTATTTTTGTGTGATTAAGTCGATCGTTGTCTGTTTAGGCCAATTTTGTGTGGTTAGGCCTATATTTGTCTGGTTAGGTCTAGATGTATATGTTTAGACCTATTTTTGTGTGGTTTGCATGGTTGGTTGAGCCTATTTGTTTGTGATTAGGCATGTCTTTATGTGATTAGGCCTACTTTGTGTGGTTAGGACTATTTTGTGTGGTTAGGCCTGTCTTTGTCTGTTTAGGCCTATTTTTGTCTGTTTAGGCTACGGTACCAACTTGCGTCGTCGTCTGCTAACGATAATGGCAAGAGTAAAAACAATCATGTAAACGTTAAGCAGCACTTATTGTGAAAGTCTGACGGAGATAGGAGGACTGAAATTAACATCTTTTCTTCAAACAACCTGTCGAAAATTCGCGAAGTATGATTGTTTCCTGTTTTGAATTAGAGCGTTACTCGTATGAATCTGCACTGTTAGCAAAATGTGTTACATGGTCTAACTGTATGTGTATGTGTGTATGTGTAAATAATGAACACTGGAACAAAAAAAGGCAAAAATATAACATCTGAACAATGCAGTAGTTGTTAAAATACAATTAGGTTAATACACTTTGCTAACAATGACATCTAAGTGACAAAAAATGGTACTAAAATTTCAAATTCATGGCAATCTCAAATTCATGTTTTTTATTGTACAAAATGTTGTACGAAATAGGTTTTAATTAACCTTTTTGTATTGAAGAGTGTAAAAAAGGCTGATTATTGTAACAAATAAATGTAGATCCAACACATCTATTTTTAAGTGAACGTTTCATCCAATCCCCTTATTTCCATAATTTTTTTGTGTGAGTTGTAAAACCAAATGTAAAAGCGTTACGAATTGTGTTAAACATGTGCTTATTACTTACATTCTCTTTAAAGTTAAGAGACCTATCGAAAGTTTTATTTGCCATAAGCGAAAAATTCATTGGTCAAATCTTTCTCTGGAATGTGAAGTTTTAAAATTTATGTAACAGGTTTTTCCCTCTTTCGAATGAATAACCACTTATCATGTTAAGCCTAGATGAGATGTTTTCATCATTTGTAGTAAAGTTAGTTTAGTTAAAAGTTAAAGGTCGTAAGAACTAATTTTCGCGCTATCGACTTAATTCGCCCTCCCTTTCGTCGTTATGGTTCAGAAAATCGTAACGAAAACCTGCGCAAACGCTCATTTATTTTTAAAATGAATTATTAAAACATGTTAAAATGCTGCTCACAGCCATGGTAAAAACACGTAAAATCCTCAAAATAGAGTAAATCAAGATCGCTGTTCACGAAAATGACGGTCATTTTTTCCCCAAGTTACATTACACGCTCGTGCTATCGCGCTCGCTGCGGCTAAACATATAACATCAGAAACCGCAACCAAAAACTTGTCCGGCCAG
>JAHWFP010139498.1:0-10670 GCA_023313725.1 Lithobius niger
TAGCCTTAGTGGTCCTAATGCTACCACAGTGTCCAAAGGCACGGTATCCTTCAACAAAGCTGGAAAATGTTCCCGTAAATAAGGCCTGCCATTCTGTGTACATAACACTACCACCAAAAGTACAAATCGATCCTTATCAAGTAGGCCCTTCTACAGGTTCTTGACCCAGTTCCAATCAGGAAGCACGTCCTCCTCACATTCCCGCTGTACACTCAATTTGGCACCCAACACAGAACTTGTTTTACCCGCCAAAGGCATTTTCATACTGTCACTTTCTACCAAAGCAGCCATTCAAAGCAGCTTTTGCTTTTGCTTTTGCTAGTGAGCCACCATCTGACAACAATTACACTTGTAACAATTACGTTCTAACAATTAAGTTCCAACAATAATAAATCATCTACTTGGCGGCGACACACTAGCGTGTGTTTAAATTAAAGCAATATTATACATTTAGATCAGAACAAATTAATAAAAACTTACTCGCATGCAGTCCGTAAGCAGGGCATATGGGGTGCGGGGGGTGGGAGGAAAAGCAGAGGCCCAGAAAATGTCTTCCCCTGTGCCAGGCCTTTATGACCACTGAGCAATTTCCCGTAATCAATTGCTGACACTGCAGGGCATTTCCCGGCTTCTGTAGCACATGTTCTGAAAAAATTCTTAATTGGTTTTCGTTTTTCTAAAAGTGACTTAGATAGGAGGCCTACAATGTAGACCACTGTTAAAATGAGTAGGATGTAACCTACTTGTTTTATGGCAGCTCTGAACAATTGATGGTCTAATTTTTTTAAATGTGCTATTGACTGTAATAATAAATTTAAAAGCTTCGAAAATTTACAAACCAAGCAATAAAAAGCTTTGCAAATTTTCAACTAAAAAGGAAACTAAAATATGCAACTAAAAAGTTTCGCAAACGTGCAAACTAAGGCCAAACTTATTTGTTCGTTGTCAATTGTTCGACCAAACACTCATTTCAAGAAAAAGTACAAAACTAACTCAAATGGGAACTATGGTAAAATCCACCCACATTAGTCAGTGGCGCGAGACTTAGCGATGCGATAGAGCCTCTTCACGCCTGTGTGGAAGTTGGATTACGACGGTAGGCTTAATGTAGTACGTGTTTTCCCAGCATCAACCAAAACGTTTTAGGAATGAAAAGGTCTCAGAAACTATTCAGGCACGGTATTTGGCTATACATAATTTTCTTGAACCTCTAAAAAATGGTCAATTAGCATTTTTTAGCAGATCGTAAACTTTGACAGCCACTTGTCTTCGCAACGGGAGTAGTTCCAAGATGGCGGCGAGCGCAAGCGTAGCTTCTCCAGCAACATTTTAGAAGCGTCAACCTCGTGGACAGCCCCTTTCCAGCTCCCAGAAACAAGCTGTAATGAATGTCTACGGCTAACCGCACCAACATAACGCAAAGAAATCTTCAGTGAAGTTGCAGAAGAAACGGGATTGCTGTGCGGATTGTGAACTGAGTTCAAAGTAAGTGGTGGGTGTTTGACTATGCCACGCAAACGAAGGCCGAGCAATAGAACTCATTCTATGACACCATTCTATGAAGGAGGAAAAAGTATCAACGAAGAGTTAACGTAAACCTGACATGCAAGCTTGACTGCAATAAAAAAAAAAAGATTGCTTTCGATGCCAAGATGTCGAACCGGAAACTGTGTGAATTAATTGAAGATGCAAAAACACCGTTACGACCACGACCGTTATCCAATCGACAGCCTTGCTGCGGTCCGCGGACACACGTATTTACGCAGCAAAATACGACGAATTTACGTTTTCAACAATTCGGAAAAGAGTTCATGATTTTTGTCGAAATGACGACGTTGCAACTGTCGAAAAAGTTACATGTGCCGTGAACGAATACGATTATCTACCAAATTTCTTATGGACGACAATTTGACGAATCGCGCCGGTTTTGGCGTTTGCTTTCCGTACACATCAGAGCGCAGCAACCTGCTCATTGAACGAGACTATAGGCTATTATTTTAGGTGGTGGAGGTATTTGCCATCGTGCCGTAAAAAAATCTATCGTGGGCGGAGGGGGAGGGAGGAGAAGGATATTCAATATTTGGTCAAGACGTATGTTAATGCTGGCCACGAAATCAAGTGTTTGGTCAGGTACGACTGTGAATAACAAACGTGAAGCGTTTCGGAAGGGGTAGACAACCGGCTTCAAAAGTATCAAGTAAGGCTTACAGTAAGACTAAGCGTTTCATTTTGTCCTCCCCCACTCCTCTACCCCACCTGAAAATTGTTTTTTTTAATGCTGAACCATTACGGCTCTTTTCAAGTCCATTTTGGAAAGAAAGAAATCATTCCTGTTTAATAAAATTTGGCAATGCAGAAATGACACAGACCATGAACCGTTAAACAATAAACGTAACAATAAAGACATTCTATATTGCCTAAAAAAAATATGAAACTATTAACATGAACTAGAAATCAGGCTTTGGGCCTATTACATGCAGAGTGGATTGAAATGGCAAGCCTCTAGGAGGTTGCATGGCTGGTTCGATTTGTACCGCTATGATGACCTGTGCACCATATATTCTTCTTATTCTCGACAAACAAGAATTTGTTGGTCAAGCATCAGGATGAGGCATAGAGGGGCACTTGGGGTATTTCAAGGGGATTCCCCATGGCTGGTTCGATTTGTACTGCTATGAATGACTTGTGCACCTGTTATGGGGTTTCTGGGTTTTCTGTAACAATTTGATTTTTAGCACATGTCAAACACTTTAAATCACTCTGGTTATCAATATGGCAAAGGACTGCAAGAAAACCTACTCAAATCGTAAAATGCAACAATATTTATTCTATAGGCTTCGACGTAAAATTCAATGTACAAAATTCCTTTTTACAGTTTTCAGTTGAAATGTTCCCTGAAAATATTTTAAACATGTTATTATTTTTAAATTCTTCAGAATACACAGTACCTGCATAAATAAAAAGAAAATATTAAACACTCTAAAATTAGTTGCAACGATCTGTGTCTCCAAACAACGACGGGTGGGTACCAAAATTCACGTCACTGCCGAAACGACCTACGCACATTTGCAAAAGGGAAACGCTTCGGTGAACCATAGGCGGAAGGTACAAATATTTCGTCGTGACACAAAATTGCACTCACAAAATCGACAAGACTGGATAGGCGGTGAACACTGGCTCAGCAACGGATAAAACCTCGAAGGAACAGAAATTGTAAAACACTCGTTACTTAAATGGCAATTTGCACAAGCTTCAGTGGGACCAACCACTTTATACCAAAAGCGAGGGGTTTTGAGTAAATAACATTCATAAACAAACATTCGACACTAGAGATATCAGCAACCACCAATACGGTAAATAATGACGAAGCATTTTCAGTCGGCAACAAGCAAACGAGTACGCTCACCTCCTTACGTTTAGAACCAGGCATCAAACGTTTAACTCGGCTTCGAAATGAACACCGTTGCAAGGCTGCTGGTTGTTTAAACGAAAAACCATAGGTGTAAAAATTCAAATCCACAATTTGCATTTGCTCCGTTCTTTAGTTTCGCATTTAAAGACAAACCGCAAATTAGACTCTCGGCTTTTTATCATACAATTCTCAACCATACGTTTTAAGTTCTTATCTGTTCTTAAGTTCTTGTCTAACTGCTTACGTAGGCTTGCATGCCATTCAACTTGAAAAGCAGCAACTGACGAAACAGAATAGCGACTAAGTGATTGAGTCATAGTGGGGCGTGTCGACCCACCCACGCTTAACCCAGCCGTGTGCTGCTTACCGCAACCTGACCGACGGAAGAAGATCCTCATGCCGACAACACGTCACCTTTTAAAAGGGAGAGTTGACATTGTAATCTAAATAAACACACACAATCTACATATATAATACGGAGCAGGCGGCTAAGTCATCGGCCACGCCATTCCGTCGTACAATCAAGTACCGCACCCTGTAGTGCCATCTGTTTACGGGATTCGCCTTCAAAATCGGGTTGGGACACTTTTCCAACGTCTTCGAACAGATGGCGCCACTTACCAAACCTGCCATGTTGCCGTCTATTGACGGCCTTGGACTACAAGTTCGGGCTTTTTTAGCCTTCAGTCAAACATACGCACGCGATTTTTCCGGGGCTGCACCAAAGGGGGAATGTCACAGAGCGACGTTTCGGGGAAGGGGAGGGGGGCAATTGCGTATGGGGGAACACGTATGCGAATCCGGGGGGAAGCAGGAGTGTGGGGATTGGTGGTTATAGTAATTGTGGGGGAGAGGGCATATGTGGGAGCCATTCACATGTTCGGTCCTCGGTTTGGTAAATTTAAGACCAAACACCTGGACGGAGGCGGAGGGAGGGGGGTACGCAGGATGCGCTCGGGCACAAATAATATTACAAAATAAAACATAAATTACACAAGAAAACCGTATGCATTCATTATTAAGGCAATAAAATAAATATCATTAAATTTAGGCAGGCACAGTTAGCCTAAAAGTACAATTCAGTTTCTCATGTGCCAAGTGATTCAAGAATGACGTCAACGCAAGACGCGAAAGCAAGCAAACAGCCTCAGTGGGGGAACAACGTGCAAGGTGCACCAAAACCAGAAATTCTAATCTACACCCTAACACACCATAATATCCTTCTTATCCTCGATAAACAAGAATTTGTTGGTCAAGCATCAGGGATTGGGCACTTGGGGTATTTCAAGGGAATTTCAAGGAGAAGTATTTTTTGGGGCGGATGTCCAATGCCAAAAATGACTGTCGAAAACAGTGGCAGATCATTGATGAAATAACCCGATCGAAAAATAGTGTCAGCTCCTTCCCTAATGAACTTATTGTAAAAGGAACACCAGTTTATTTAGATCTTGCACCTAAAAACTACACCATCAATTTAATGATTTTTTTCGCAAACATTGGGAAGAATTTGGCAAATCAACTTAAACCCGACACGTTGAACAAATTTATGCCAGCTGCATTTGACAAATCTTTTTTCATTGCTCCAATCACAGAAAACGAAATGTGTAATATTATTAATGCTCTTGAGATCGGAAAATGTCCAGGTTTTGATGGTATTACTGCAAAAGTAGTTAAAGCCTCGAAGCGAATCATTGGTCCTATCCTTCTTAATCTCTCTTTTGAAACTGGCACGTTTCCTCGTGTCCTCAAGCATGCTGTAATCATCCCTGTTTTTAAGAAGGGCTGTTGTAAAAACCCTAATAACTTCAGACCCATTGCTTTGCTCTCCGTTTTTTCTAAGCTACTAGAAAAAACTATGAAAAACAGGCTTGAGGGGTTCTTAGAAAAGCATAATTTACTGCATTGCAACCAATATGGTTTTCAAAAAAATAGAAGCACTGAAGATGCTATCTCGAACCTTCTCGACAAAATTTATACACCACTAGACACTAACAACGTTGTCTTCGGGATTTTTCTTGACCTAATGAAAGCTTTTGACACGGTCAATCACGAACGTTTAGTAAAAAAGCTCGACCTTTATGGAATCAGGGGGCTTTCAAATAAGTGGCTCAGGGACTATCTATCAAATAGAACCCAAGTTAATAAAATAGATGGCCACGTCAGTGATAGTGCTTACGTCACTACGGGAGTACCTCAAGGCTCCGTCTTGGGGCCTTTACTTTTTCTAATTTACATTAATGACATTTACTACATGAACACTTCCTCGTACATTATTTCATTTGCTGACGATACGGCTCTACTTAACGTTTGTAACAACAAAGTAAACAATGCTAATGCTAGTATTGAATACGATTTAATATTAATCAACAATTGGTTTACTGAAAATCTTTTAACACTGAACGTCACTAAAAGTTATTTTTTACAGTTCTCACTTACAAAAACTAACGAACCTGACAATACCAATCTGACATTGCATAAATGCAATCGAGACCTGTCGAGATGTGACTGCCCACAGATCAGTAAATCAAACGAAATTAAATACCTTGGGGTTACTTTAGACAGCAATCTAAACTGGAAGAGCCAGATTAGTGCTATTACTACTAGGCTGCGTGCACTCTTATGTAAGATGTATTATATTAGAAAACTTGTCTCAGTCAAAATGCTCAAAATGGTTTATTACGCTTTGGGTCAGTCTATCTTGCAGTATTCACTCATCTGTTGGGGTGGAATTTACATGAATGCTGTAGATCCAGTCATCAAGCTTCAAAACAAAATTGTCAGAGCGATGACATTCAAAAAGCAACGTGATCACTCTTTTCCAATTTATCAACAGATCAATATTCTGCCCATTCGCGATGTTTATGTGTTCAGAACTTTGTTAGATTTTAGAAAAAACGAAGCTCACCTTTCCACTCGCCTTATCACGAATTACCACACTAGGAATGAATCACTGTTTTACGTTATGCAATCAAAAGTCTCTAAAGAACGACTACACAAATGTAAGTTATACATTGGTAGCAAATTTCACAATAACCTGCCTGTTAACATTAAAGAAATTAATAATCAGCACACGTGTTAAGAAACATCTGTTTGGGTGGTTGATTAACCTGGACAGAAATTGTCTAGAAAGCATGTTTAGCATTGTGAGCTGAACGTGCTTTTATCTTTCTGCCAATTCTTGATGTTTTGCAGCTTTTCTGCCTTTTATTGTATTATTATTATTTTTTTTTTATGGGTCTGTAATTGTTGACTATATTTTGACGATATTAACTATATATTGACTTTAATTGTTTGTGTTTGCTTTACTCGTGTTTTCTTAGAGTCTGATTTATATATTTCACTCCTCTTTGTATTCTGCTTTTGTCTCCCTTTTCATGAATTTGTTGCGTATATATATATATATATATATATTTATCGATGCATTTTTTAAATATTTTATTTCGATGTGTTTTGTTGTTGTTCTTTTGGCGCATAACCTTTGATTTTGTGTGCAAAAGTGCTTGGTCTGTTGTTTTTCTTTGTTTGCTGCTCTCAAACCACACGCGAGCATTAGCTCTTGTGGAATGAGTGTCTGCTTTTGTACTTATTTTTTGTTACCTGTGGTGGATGAATAAACTTACTTAAATTCCATGGCTGCTACGATTTGTACAGTATAGTATTGATAACAATGACTTGTGTACGACATTTCATGCTCAGTGCTTCCAGTTGTATAGTATGTATTGCTAACAATGACTTGTGTACGACATTTCATGCTCAATCTGCAAGAATTTGGTGGTCAAGCCTCAGCAGGGAGGGGACGCAGGGAATGCTGGGGGCCCTTGGGGGTATTACATGTGCGTTTCATGGCTGGTTCGATTTGTACTGCTGAAATTGACTTGTGTATCAAATTTCATGCTTTTCCTCAATCTGCAGAATTGGTTGCCCAAGCATTGGGGAGGACCACAGAGGTGCTTTGGGGGCCTGGGAATGGGGAGGGTGCGAGCATTTTTAGGAGTTTCATGGCCGGTTCGATTTATAGTGCTAATAATGACTTGTAAATGAAAATCTAATGCTTTTTTATCTCGATCTACAAGATATTGTTGATCAAGCCTCAGCGAGGAGACACAGGGGGTGCTTGGGGCCCCTGACGGTATTTTGTGGAGGTTCCATGGCTGGTTCTAGGGCCCTTGGGGATATCATTGTTTTTCACCCTTTTTATAGATTTTTGTCGTAATGGGCTTGAAGTATCAGTCACAGCAATAATGTAAATAGATATTTACTACATGTATTTTATTCCTATTGCTATGAAGACGGCGTTTCTGCTCAAATATGTCGCAATATAAGCGCACCGTTACTAAATGGCGCAACAGATCCGTAGACTGTTCGAAATGGTGAAATATAATTGTGGTGGGGGGTCAAGGAAACTGCACTGTGACTATGAATGACAGTTTTCACTTTCGTTATTACTCAAGCGACACCGTAGACCCTAGTTATTTCTTGTGCAATTTCATTGCGTATGTGTCTGACATGTCCCTCCCTCCCTCCTTCAAAACGATTTCACAAATAATATCCTCTTCCTCTTCTAGTTCTGCTGCATAATATAATGGTATAGCATCGAGGCTGTCATTCATTGAAGCACGGAATCCCTCACGGACCAGGTAAGCTTATTTTGAAAGCAATGAAAATATATTCTGCTTCTTCCAGTCCCTATTGCCGTTCCTCAGTTTCAGTGTGTAAAGAAGAAAGATGCGGTGAAACGAATATTGTGAAACTCGTAAGATTGGGGTATTTGTGGGATTTGTGCGTTCTTAAACCATTAATGAAAGACACGTGTGCAGATGACAGTTTATTTGTCGTGTTTTAGTTTCTGAATAGTGATTAATGTAAGCACCTCCGGACGTTTGCGCACTAAAGTTTAGGCTTTAAGGTGTTCGTTAGACCACTCTTGGAATACGCCACCCCGGTTTGATGTCCCTACTTAGTTAAGGACATTGACCATCTAGAGACAGTACAGCGTAAATTCACTGTGGAATCTGTATAGGAGGATTTGGAGCCATTTGTAAAGTATTTTAAAGAAAAAATTGATCTCATAGTTTTTTCCTCTTTCCTTTGATTTTCATGCCCTTAACCTCCACCTTATATTTTAATTAGGCTCGGTGTCAGAGGTTCAAGCCCTTCCATTGCCCCATCATGGCAACAGTGGTAAAATTACATTGCGTTGTATTGTACGTGATGAATGGTGACGTATTCACGATTTCACATCAATTTTGATATTTGAGAGTTAGAATCCCCGAAAATTCTTGCCAATTTTAGTGATTTGCGAACCTAAACTGACAAATAAGACACACAAGGGGTGAGAAAATGTGTAATGAATCCTAAGGCAGACAGACATACAGCCGTATTCCAGAAATCCAATCAAGTGTGAGTGTAAGAGTGCAAATGTGAGTGCAAACATCTAAGGTAAGGTTCAACAGCCACAAAAGCGAATGTGAGTGTCTTAACGTCTGAAGTTATTTGTACAGATGCGTTTTGACCCTTACACTCACATTTAGCCCCCACTCACACTTGAGTGGATTTCTGGAATGCGCTTGATAGAGAGAGATAAACGCGCCGGAAGTGGATAGAAGCTCCTTTCTTGGGCTTCGTACTGCGCGTCACTAAAAGTAGAAACGTACACTTCGCACCTTCGTGCACTACACGCTTATAAATTTTAGAATTTTTAATTGCGCTTCCAGTTCTCCAGGAGACCTTACGGATGGTTAAAGTTACGAACAAGTTACGAACAAGGCAGCGACCGAAAAGTTGCCCAATAACCCACACAAACACATACACATAAATCCAAAACTACAGGAAATGACCTGAATGTGCCTTTAACGTCGCAGCTGGAAACTGATTGAGAAAAGTCTTTAGTTTTGTTTTATCTACCGATGTCTGAATTTCAGCCATCTTGTACCGGTACAGGGATGGAGAAATACAACAGAGAACGAGAGCCGAGAACTCGGCATCCGATTTCAGCACTCCATTATTTTTTTTATCGTATTACACCTATTGTGTAAATTTTATTTATTTTTAAACGGCAGGTTATTTTTCGCCATAATAAATACTGAAAATGGGCAATGTATAGGTAACATCTCAAGCATGAAATTCCATTCCAAAATGACACCCATTGTGAAAATTTAAAGTAGCTCCTTTAAAACTTTCTTTCAAATCTGTAGTTTCGCGGTACATTTTTGTTTACTTATGCGTTTCCATCTAAAATGTCGAACGCACCGACTACGGCGCCCGCAGGACAACCAAAAAAAGGTGTGGTAAAGGGCTTTTTTTCTGAAGAAACTTTCTTTTTCTTTTCTGGTCGTGCCCACTTATTTTGGCGTAAACAGTGTTACGGACTTTCGAAAAAGGTTTGTTTAAACGTTTTTTAAATTTTGTTTTGTATCGATTATTTTCGCGATTCTGTCCACCAAAAGGGGCAAGAAACCAAAAAAAGAAAGTCCCCTTCGGGGGGGCCGGGGCCCGCTGACTTCAGCCCTAATAGCGACAGTGTATGAGCGCCTTTGTGTGCACCGACTTCCAACACAACCTTCTCCAACATCACAATCCGGACCTCTTCCGACATTTAGCCATCAATCGAAAAATCGGACAAACCCTCGAACACAATTCCGCATCCATAATAGAACACTTTACGCAAACGAAAACTTTTCTTTTCCTTTCCGCCTTACATTGTTGGACTACTACGTGCACTACATCATTATTGGAGTCGCGTGCTTCTTTGTTGTCGAGCTGCGGTGCGGACATCGGTAGATAAAATCTCCTGCTTCCCTCGTGCAAAGAACTAACCATCGCTCGGGCCTGCGACCCTCGACATTGTCAGTTCTCAGCACTCGAGAAGCAGGCGATAACTTATACGTACAAACTTCGCTTTCGGAATCATTTGTAAACGCAGTAGTTTTTTTTCAGTATTGTAATAATACGCGGTTGTTCAAATAAAGCAGAAACGTATTTGTTATTGTAGAGTACCTTTAGGGCCGGTCACATTGGCTGAACGGTGGAAGAATAGGTTACTACCCGCTTTCCGAGTACTGAGATAAACAATTTCGAGAAAATTGGCACTATAGGATTCGTTATTGTGCAAAGATTGTGGCACGCACTAGCTTTCTAAGCAAAAGAACGTCAGCACGATTCGTTCTTTGCTGTGCTCGTGTTGGCCCTTTGTCGATCTCAGAGCTCCAGTACTGGGATGTAAATCTCAGTACTCCAGGCCTGGGATGTAAATCTCAGT
>JAHWFP010139502.1:0-24700 GCA_023313725.1 Lithobius niger
AAGGTCTAATTCCAAAACGAAGCAGAATTGGACCCATGTTTATTAGGCATTTTTTACTTGTTTCATGGTAGAATTCAGCCCTGAAAATATTTGACACCAATTTCCAAACACCCTGTATAGGTATGGATCGGCGCAAACAAGGTACCCCCTACTCATGGAGCGTGGACCCACGGAATGCAATTTTATTGGGACAGTGGAGAGGTCTGGATGACGGAGTGCCAGGTGGGTTGAGCCTGTTGCCTGTTGCAATGTGATTGACAGGTGAGAGGGGCAAAGTGCAGACGGGCAAGGGAAGTAGGCTACTGTGAATGGCTCAGGGAATTATATTCCCAAGAATACTGCGTTCTGAAAGACTGAAGGCCGTTCGGTAGGTAGAGCAGTGTTTGAAGGAGTTGAGCCCTGTAGAATTTGAATGAAAAGTGAACAGCCTTTTAAAGGTTAACGGTTTTTTATGGTAACTGACTGTTTATAGCAAGTGTGAGTTTTAATAGAAGGATATTGTAGAATACCACATTATTGCTTGGATAGTCACATTTGAATCTAGATTTATGGATACCTTTTAATAAAAACGTAATTATAGTAAAAATTGGATTTACAGAGGTAGCTTTGGAATAAATTTAAATGCCGTTTTTATAATAAAAACGTTATATACCAGCATAGTAGTTCGAGGTTTTTAATAATTTAAAACCCCCAAATGAACTGAAGTAGTTAAGCTAAATGGTCGGAGAATTCATAAACAAACAACGCAACATAGGCCTCCAGTGTCAAGTTTAGAGATGTTCAGCACATGTAAATATAAGGCATATCAATTGGATACCTTATGTTCCCCTCTAGTACAAACTAAGCTGTGGCTTTATGCCTGTAGAAACCAAAGCATGATAATTTTTATTTACAGTAATGGACGACCAGAAGTTGAGTTGCAGTTATGGCAGTTTTTACCGTAAACTTTTTTACTTTTAAAAAAGATTGAGAGGGTCGTTTTAAATTCTGTCTAGACAGGATTGAAGATAAAAATATTGTGTTTGGTTTAGTGAAAACCCTGGTTGTTTTAGTCCATTAGTAGTTGTAGGAGGTAGAAGAAGACTGTCTCAGTTTTTTACTAATTCGGCCTAATGGTCACTGGAGTTGAAGTTGCGATGGAGCAGAGTTCAAAAGTTTGATTTTATCCTGAAACTGACAAGTACTACAACGCCAGCCTGAGCTAATAAGGTGAACACACGATTTGAAGTTCAACACAGTGGTTTATTAACAAGGCCACGCGGGATTGTCCTTTATGATGCAAATAGTGGTTCATAGGACTGCGCTAGAGGTTTACTAGGCTAGGTTGCACTAAGATTGAAGAGTAACTGCTGGTTGGGTATAGCTCCCAGAGTGAGGAACAACTGGAGGTGAGCCCCTTTTATGTGCAGGGTTGCTTCCAGATTGGTTCACAGATAGTATGTACCATGAGCCTCTATCACCTTTAGCCCCCTCCTGTTCAATAGCTAGCTTTCATATATTCAGTAGCTAGCTTTCATAACATGAGCTATAGGAACAATAATGAGGACCAAAGATCAAGGCCAGTGGCCCCAGGTGACCCACCTAAGGCTGTAGGTTAGGGTAAGGTACAATACACAAGGAAAGTATCTCGCATTGCAGGTCCCCCCCCCCCTCCAGTTTTCTAAAAGAAACGCCCTCGTTTCTTTACGAACAAGGAGTTAATTATAATAAGGAGGGGAAAAAAAACAAAGTAGCAAAACAAGTAGCAAAATAAGTAGCAAAACAATCCAAAAATATTGGACGCACATGTACGCACAACACATTCACAACTAATATCAAGAATACCGCGGCAAAATTCACAAATAGGGACATTAGCACCCCTTTTTATGAAATGACTATACATTTTTTCCTGTCCTAGCAAATCTGAGCACTATTGTGCATCAAGCGTTGTTTCTAAATTAACGGGATCATTTTAAGCTTTTAAAGCTTAAAATACCCGGACATCTGTACACAAAATCATCACTCGGACACAAAATTACTTGAATTGACTGTCTACATTAGTTTAGGCTAACAGTCAGAAGTTTTAATAACCCAATTTCACACTCTTGATGATGCAAGACTTCAGTTTACTTACCTTAAACATGAAAAATTCGTACAAAACACCAAAAAGCAACTTGCAATACCAGCCATTAGCCGTGATTTAAACAATTGCCAAATTTAGCAAGTGCGACAACTCGAGACATTATTATGCGATTTATTCACTCAAAATTTCTGCCAGGGTTACCTAGGAAATTCACAAATTTCGGCCAGAGTCACCTTCGGGTACCCCCGCCCCGCAATTTAGCCCATCCCAATACGGGTTGTTTACAAGTAAAGTAACCAAGGAAATACGTGAATTTTGCAAGTAACCAAAGCCACTTTCAAGAATTTAGAAAATTTCGCCGCATTCAACTGCAAGCAAACAAAGGAGAGAAAAAGTAAGAGTTTAGAAAAAAAAGTAATTTAACTTACTACGGCTTTAAACTAAATTCTATCGGTTTTAATTATAAAAAGTTTGCAATGAAAGCTGTTTTATAACTGACATAGGTTAGCGTTGTACTGTTAGGTTAGATTTTAATTTTAGGTTGGATCGCACGAAGCATGAAAAGGCGAAAAATTTAAGATTAGTTAAAATTCTTCCGATCCTGCATCACTCTCAGGATATCTTATCCCGTCAGTTATTTCATGGAGATAATCGATGCGGAGTATTCACTCGGAACTGTGCCATGTGGGCAATTTGGTGCTAAATCGTTTCAGTTTTGTGCCACCCAGCATCAAACTTCACCTGCTTCAACTGTGCACAGTTGCCACGTACGGCCTGGGAACATGCATGGTTTTTATATCTGCTGCCTTCCTAGATCTTGCAACTATCACCATGGCCTTATTAAGAGGGCACAATTCCTCCTGTACATGCCCAAAACCACCAGGCATGCAGGGACACTGGAACCTTAACTCTTGCGCATCGTCACTTGCTGCGATAATTTTCTCTCTGAAGGATGCTCCAACATTCATGCAACAAACTGGTTGTGGCCTGCAATGGAGGTCTTGATCGTTGGGACACCCTGCTTGGCACAGTCATCAAAACGGACTCGTGGAGCTTCGTAGATGGGAACTGTCCACAAATACTGACATCCGAGCACTCTGCCAGCTCACCATGGACCACGTTCAGGGTGTCGCAGCCCTTCAGGACCTTGAACAGATGTTTCTTACAAATTTTGAGTCATCGTCTTCACTATAAACTTACTTGGTCACTTTTAGAGCAATTTTAATCATTACTCGATCACCTAATTACCTTACTTACCTAAACTTACCTGTATAAAGTACGCTTGGTTCATGGCACTGTGCCCCCTTTCAGCTTCGCGTCTATGGATAGCGCGCCTAACTGTTAGACTATGTCAAAATAACTGCACTCATCAGGATAAATTACTTAGGTTTACTTAAGATATTGTTCATAACTGAACAAACATCTGCCACACGCACACAGAGAGAGACAGGAAGTACTACAACACTCCTAGTGGTTAAACCATGATGAAACTATATAAATGAATCTGGGCTCACCTGCCTCCTAGTGGCCAGAAAATGAGTTGAAACTGAAACTAAAGTTCATGCAAAGCTGTCGCTATAAAGTTTATGTCTAACACACTCGACATCTTACAATACGAGTCCTAGTTTGGTTCTCAGTCTTTCAAGTTTAATTTTAGGAAGTGGTTTAGTCAATGCGTCGGTAACGATACATTCACTTTTACAGTAGACAAACGGAATCACTTCCCGTTCCACTAAGTGGTGATGACGCACATCGATGTGTTTGGTTCTGGTTCTGATCTTTTCGCTCATGGCTAACTTGATGCAACCTTGATTGTCCTCTTATATTGTTGATGCAGCGTCTATGGTCAGTCTAAAGTCCTGTAGCAACTGGCTATCCAAATTACCTCTTGACTTGCATGGGCACGAATTAAGGGCGATATACTTTAACCCATAACCGCCTAGATACGAACGTACGCCTTCAACGTATAACTGCGAAAAACTAAGTCCCAGCACGAGCTTTGTGAGGGTTCCCCGGGGACCCCGAGCAAAGCGGGCAGTCACAGCCCAGTGGTCAGCGTCGTCGGCTCCAAACCAAGAGAATGCCGGTTCGAATCCCAGAACCCACCCAAGTACCGTATGGACTGAAAAGGGTCTGAAAGTTTTTGCAGGCGGTTACGGGTTATTGGTTGCAATCAAGTATTTTCTCAACCCTCAGCTAACCCATAACCGCCTAGATACGAATGTACGCCTTCAACGTATAACAGCGAAAAACTAAGTCCCAGCGCGAGCTTTGTGAGGGTTCCCCGGGGACCCCGAGCAAAGCGGGCAGTCACAGCCCAGTGGTCAGCGTCGTCGGCTCCAAACCAAGAGAATGCCGGTTCGAATCCGAGAACCCACTTAAGTACCGTATGGACTCTAAAAAAAAGGGTCTGAAAGTTTTTTGAGGCGGTTACGGGTTATATACGATTTTGGGGTTCAATGGTTGTTTTTACGTAAAAGATACATATCACCTTTCCTGTCCATAATTGTGTGCTGAACGTTTTTGCTTCACATTACGCTTTTGATTTGTTGATGGTTAGAGTTACAGCCAAAAAACGTTATTTTTTTCCAAGATGGTGGCAAAAGCAATGGCGGGAATTTTTGAGACTTTTGATATGTTGCTCAGGATGATGAAATGTAGCTGTGTACCAATTTTCAGCTTTCTCCTAATTTTGTCTGGGTCAAGTCCTAATTTGACTAGGCTATGTCCTTGACATATCCCTCATGTACAGATCTCACCAATATCACCATTAAGGAAAGAAGTTTTGATATCAAAATGTCGTACTTTCGTCTTTTTTGCTGCTGCGACACTCATTAGCGTTCTGAATGTGCTCCGTTTTGCTACAGGTGCAAAGGTGGCATCATAAGCTTCTCCATATTTTTGAGAGTACCCATTTTACCACCAGTCTAGCTTTATGCTTGTAGGCCTTACCTTCAGAATCAAGTTTGAATTTGAAAATCCACTTGCATTCTATAGCATGTTTTCCTGGTGGAAGTTTTGTTAAATGCCATGATTGATTGTCTTCGAGTGATTCCATTTCCTCGTTTGCAGCTTTGGTCCATTTATCCTTTTCTGGATTTAGCATTTTCATGTCTTCCCATGATTCTGGCTCCGATTGAGGTTCTGTCTGCGCCGTTAGCGATAATCGTTGAGCCGGTATGCCCTTGTTGCTTCTCCTAGATATGCCGATATTATCGTAAACTTGTTCCGAGACGACTTTCAAACACATTCGTTTACAGTATGGGGACATGGCCAGTCAGTAAATTAAATACTTGTTCTAATTTATTTGTTTTTTACGTTTACTTTGGCTAGGCTATTTGGTCACGAAAATTTATTTCTTCAGTAGCCTCTTCTTTCTCGCCTGTGCATTAATCTGATAAATTCTTACGAATTTCTAGGGTCTTCATCAAACACTACAGTGTGACTGATGACAATCTTATCTGTTTTTGGTTGTAGGATTTTGTATCATTTTGAGGTTTCACTATACCCGACCACGACACCACCTTGATCAAGTGGTGTCCCATTTTGTTCACGCCTCTTTTGGAACATACAAAAAGCTTTGCCGGCAAAAACTCTTACTATGCTGGAGATCAGGTGTCTGTTCATTCCATAACTCGTATGGAGTTCTTACCGTACTTTTGCAGGCATTCGATTTTTCAGGTAGCATATAACGGCCTCTCCCCAATACTTTGTCACTAGATCCACATCAAAGACCATGCATCTAGCAGATGCACTCACGAGTCCTGTTCTTGTGTTCTGCTACGCCGTTCTGATGCAGCGAGTATGTCGAACTGTATTTCAGGTTTCTTTAAGACATCTTGGCATTTCTTCTTGGTGTACTCACCGTCATTATCTGACAGAAGAATTTTAGGCCTACCGCCAAACTTATTGGTGACAACTAACATAATCGTCTAATTTCACAGCAACTTCATCCTTGCTGTGAAGAAGGTAGACCACTATGTAACGTGTGTGGTCGTCTATAAATAACAAAAGTATCTTTTCTTTCCTGATGCCATCGTCTTGATTGGACCACAAATGTCTGTGTAAATGAAGTTTAGCAGATGCAATGATCGAGTACTACTTAATTTGGGAAATGGTTTGGTTTCTTATTCATTTTCCCTTTAATGCAACTTGAACTTTTCACTTAGTCATCAATTTGCAACCCTATCGCAGGATTCTTGCACTTTATTTTCTTCACGGCCTCTGGATCCATGTGCCCAGGCCGCCTGTGCCATAGATGCAATTGTCATGCTGAGCTTGTATGGCTACACTTTCTACTGCGTTGTAACGCAGCTTGTAGAGTTCGCCATCGAGCGTTGCTGCGGCACAAACCTTCCCCCCATTCGTGATGATACACTCATCTCCTTTAAACATCACTATGTTGCCTTGCTGGGTAAGTTTCTTCACTGATAAAAGACTACCCTGTAAGTTCGGTACAAAGAGGACATCTTTTACTAAAATTTTCTTAGTTACATTTGGGGTAACTTCACAGTATAAGTATCTTTCCCCCACTCCTTCAGATGCCATCTGCTGCCGATTAGCTAGAGTAATTTCTGTGTTAGTTGGAAGAAACTTTGTAAAGAAGTGTCTGCTGTTTGTTACTGTACTCGAAGCCCCTGAGTCAACGTACCAACCCTGCGACAATGAATTTGTGCTGGTGTGAAGTGTCTGTTGCTTGTCATTGTACTCGAAGCTCCCGAGTCAACGTACCAACCCTGCGACAATGAATTTGTGCTGATTTTGAAGCTAACTTCATTACTGGATGTGTCGTCTTCATGGTCAATGGCACTATTGGCTTCATGATCTATGCCTTGTTTCTTTAGCTCCTCCATTCTGGCTTTCCAAACATAGCAGTCTTTCTTTACATGGCCAGACTTTTTGCAATAGAAACAAGCACGGGTTTCTTTGGGTACAAACTTTGATTTACTGTATGTAGGCCTATGTGTTTATAAAGCAACACTTGAACTCTGGGAAATTCTCTAGTGTTCATCTACAAGTTTCCCTTTCACATATTCAAGTGTGAGTTCATCATCTAGCCGAGCATCAAGTGCTGTCATAAGCGTGTCATAGTCTGCCGGCAAGCCACTAAGTAGTAGAGCAGCCACATGAAAATCTTTAATTTCTTCTCCGATGCCTCGTAAACATTCTACCATTTCCAGTGTACCCCTGTTGTAGTCTTGCATCTTTTGGTCTATCTAGTTTAGTTTGGTATAGCTTCCTAAGCAAGTATAGCTTGTTACTTAAATTGGCCCTTTCATGCATTTTCTGTAATTCTACCCACAACATAGCCCTGGTACTAGTACATTTGCAAATATGAACAATCTGACTGTCTTCAATGAGCAATGATATTGTACTTTGTGCCGTTCCTTTCCTTGCCAGCCTTGTGGTATAGGATTTAGTTGCTCATTCTGTACAACAGTCCATGTACAGTCGCTAACATTTCCAACGTTCCGCTTTCCTGCTGAAACAATGGACGAAAATATTCAAATCAGAGGGCAGCTGCTTCACTTCAGGAAGAGCCAAGCTCAACAATGCTCTTTAAAATTACAAGAGACAACAATTCAATGGCTCCGTTATCTTATTGTTACGGCCGATGTATTCCAGTTGTTCACAAATGACGTCACACACAAAAAAAAATGGCTAAGAGTTGAAAATTCTGCTATTAATCATGGTACTATTTGGGCTGGGGTTGTAATAATAAAGAGATGAGATGAGGGGGTTGTAAAGAAATAACGCTGAGAGCTGTAGAAAGCTATTACCGTGTTAAAAGCCGCTTGGTTCGCTATAATTGATATAACATAATATCAAATACTTTTCGAGCAATTCTTTGCTCCCTGTGTATTTGTTGCAGCCTAACTAGAGGCTACTAATCGACACAAATACGATGACTGTTGTACAAATTTCTACAGTGCTATTTTTTAACGAATGCAATGGAATAGAATGCACGTCTTTATTTGTGACAGCAGCTACTCGGACTTCTACAGTGGCCGTCATATTGCAAAACGCTGACTTAAATATGCTTGAAAATAAATGAAACAGTAGGCACTCCCCTGTTTTGAACATTCGTAATAAATTAATGTTTGTTTGTCAAAAGCACGATAAACTTAATTTTTGGTGCATGCATTAATGATAACGTGCCCATACCAGGAAGATATCTGCAAAACTTTCCGACCCTCCTACCCTAAAACTAACTAGTGGCGTAAATATGGTGAGAGGAGGGAGTAGGGGAGGGGGGGACAAGTGCCCTTCCAAAATGGAAAAGATATTTCTTTATTCGCTATTTTCTTCAAAATTTTTTTTATAAAGGTATACGTTATACGCTAAGGTATACGCTAAGTTTTTTAGCAAGAGGCATAAGAGGGACGTCGTTATATACCCCGCCTCCCCCAAGAAAAAATATATTTATGCCATGTCTAAAAAGCTCAGAGGGTGAATGAATACTTAAAGAAACATTTTTTTATGCAATACTGAATGAAAGTGGTGTTGCTGATAAGTTCTGAATTTTGTTGTTTTTAAAGATTGTCAACAGGAAGTGCTTGGATTAAAATTTGAATAAAAAGTCTCTGTAATATTAAAATTAATAAAATTAAAGCTAAACAATATTAAAAGGGTGCTAACAAATGTTACTAAAACTAAATAAGTGTTTTCTTTACTGAAACATTACTTAAGTTTGTTAGCAGTTTATTAAATGATGCATTAATAGCAAATAATAAGTTTAATAAAACATAACATGGCCTGCTGAATCCGTAGGTTTGACCACTTTCCTATACGTAATCGCCTAATAAAGTAACATACTAATATCCTAATAGTAGGCTAAGTGTTGAAAGATAATTAATTTTTAAGCTATGAATTTGTTTAACTGACCCAGAATTTTAGAGCAAAACATTTCATTGACAGATACGTATGTCTTTCGCCACACAACTACTATTTTGTCCATCCTCCATTGTTCTGAATAACAGCTTGCAGGCGAGTAGGCATATAGTCACTGAGGCTGTGAACATAAATCGTTACGTCTTGACCAAGGACTTCCCATTGCTCCTCGATTCTTCCCCAAAGGTCATTTAAATCTTGAAGATTTTGCAGTTTTTTTCCTAGGCCCTTCTTTAGGGCACTCCACACGTATTCGATGGGGTTTAAGTCCGGACATTTGGCCGGCCATGAAAAATTTGGAACGTCTACATGGTTTTGAAACCAGTCTTTTACAGATTGGGCTTCGTGGATGGGACTTTTGTCCTGGACAAACCAATACACTCCGGCACGAAAATGGCCATCCAGTATGGATGGAACTGCTGCATGTCCTAAAATATCAATATACTGGTATTGGTCTAAGTCACCGTTTATGCGATGGAGTTTTCTAAGACCATTAACACTCAAAAATCCCCAAACAGCCACTGAGAATCGTCCGCTCCTGGAGGTTTCTTGAACGTAACGTGGATTGAAGCGTTCCCCTATTGGTCTCCAGACATCAATTTTCCCATTCAGGGTGGATTGAACGCAGGATTCATCGGCAAAGACTACTTCATCCCATTCTGTAGACCAGTTGACATGCTCCCTGGCAAGACTTAGTCTTTCTCTCATGCAAACAGCAAAAAACGTTTTATTTTAACCAAAAAAACCTTCAAAAATAGGCCTACAATGAGTGACGGTTGGCACCAGACGTGTGATTTTATCAGGCTACCAACCCAATTTCATTATGACATAGGCTATACAGAAAGTTTCTACGCAAATACTCAGAAACCATATTTATAATATTTTAAAATTAAATAAGAATATTTTAACAATAAATTCATCCAGATTTACATTTAAATTAAACATATTGCATCAAGGAAAGGAAAGTCATAAAGTATCTAAACAATGTTAAATAGGGGGCTATTTCCTCAAGAAAGGAAGATGAGGGGGAGGAAGAGAAGAGGATAATTTCCTCCCCCGTCCACGGTTCATTTCTACCCTGTTCCCCCACCCCATCATTAACTTTTTTTCCGCCACGCACTATTTTTTGTCCTCTCCTTTTTGTTCTCTATCGTGTTCTGTCTTACTTTATTTTCCATTTTTCTTCATTTCTTCTGCACTTCTCTTGTCTCCTCCCCCCCCTCTTCCTTTCTTGAGGATTTTTAACAGATTTTAGATACTATGTCGTTTTCTTCTCTTTTGCTTCCATGTATTAACTTGAATGGAGCCTAAAATCCGGATAAATTTTGCTGTTACATTTTTTAAATATAGGTTCTATTCTCTGCAATTCGGGTGCAAATTTTAAAATTTTTACCGTAGGCTACTGATACTGTTTCTTTTAAAATAAATATTGAAGCAAACCAATTTCTGACACATTTGGCGACTGCGAAACCAAAAGTCGAGGGATCAACTCCGCTTAGACAATCTGATATTTAAAGTGGCACTATCACCGATTGAAATGTGAACGAAAATACCGTGGCGCCATCTAGTGACATTGATATTGTTAACCTTTATAGCTTGCTCGCAGGTGCACGTGGCTTGTTTGTTTCGTTAAAAGAAATGTCGTTATGCATTCCTTTGCTTGGTGCTAGCAAATGCTAGATGGTACTACACAGCGCTAGATGTTGTCAGAATTTGTCTGCTTTCAATCGGTGATAGTGCCACTTTAAGCTCTGATATTAAGTCCAAAAGGCAACGGAAATAATGATCGCATGTGTGTATTCATCACCAATAGAGTCCATTTGGCTTTTCGTCTTGTTATTACTGTTTATACTTCTCAGAAATTAAAAAAAAATTCCACTCCAGCTCTAATTATTATATCAAAATGTCTATTAAATATTAGCAGGGATAACCACCATAATACTGAAATAAATTCCCCCGTCTTTTACAGGTTTTTCATGTTCTCTGTGTTGAAGGGAACCGTGATTAGGCCAAATTTATCGCTTACTTTACAATGGTGACGTCATTTGTGATCTTTGGACCATTGTTGAAGTTTAGCTGTTCAAAAGAGAGGGAACCTCCCTCTAATATGCATTATTTACACCCATTGTTGTAGCGGGAAAGAGGAACGTTAGGAATGTTAGCGACTGTACCTTCTCTGATGAGTAACATCCGCGGTTTAAATTTCTATGACTGATAATTGCCATCATTCAGTTTTCTAACAGCAAATTTTTTTCATTAACTTCAGGCATTTTTCGTTAGGCTTAGTTGTCCTGCACTTTTTCTGTCTCAGAAGGCTGCTGGATCAAGCACTTGCCACTGGAAAATTTCACTTCACTTTTACAAAACTAACTTGCAGTTACAGTCACTGGTGAGCTGGGCCCATAACCTGTTAGGCTATGTCAATACAACTGCACTCATCAGGATAATTTGCATAGGTTTACTTAAGACATTGTGAAAAATACATCATAACTGAAAAGCATCTGCAACACCCATACAGAGAGAGACTGGAGGTACTACAACCGTGTGTTCCGTTTCATAAAGCGCTGAAACTAGTCGCTTTCTTTAGCTGAACCATGACGTCACCTTGGGTGTAATTAAGCTTTACGTGCACTTTGGGACGACCAAGACAGCAAAATGGCAGGCTGTTTTGGTGCGATCACCACTTTCTTAAACGTTATTACAAATTGCAAAAAACGTAATCGTGATATCGTAACCGGGAAGATGACTCAGATTAATAGCTCCGTTTTCACTTAATTGGTTTAGCCAACAGATAGGCACGTAGAAAATTAAAATTACGAATGGCTGGCTGATATTATCGTAAACTTGTTCCGAAACGACTTTCAAACACACTCGTTTTACGGTATAGAGACATGGCCAGTAAATTAAATACTTGTTCTAATTTATTTGTTTTTTTACGTTTACTTTGGTTAGGCTATTTGGTCACGAAAATTCACCTCTTCAGGGTCCACTGTTACTCGCTAAATATTGCCATCGGAGCAGGAAAGTGTCAGCTCTTCACTGCAGTGGGGCCCACCATGTTGAACTAAGCAGAGAAAGCAAGGAGAAAGCGACAATATTTTCAGCTGCACAAATCTAGATGGCAACAAAAGAGCGCGTTAAAGCGGAACGCGTCCTACTTATACCGATTTCACACGTAATAAATAAAGCGTGCAGTGCCGCTCCGAACCGTGCAATTTGATTTCACACGTAATAAATAAAGCGAACGTGGCCAAACGTGGCCGAACGTGGCCGTGATTTTGCGCTCCAGCTTGGCCGGCGCGGTTCGGTACTGGACGGAGCGGAGCGGTTCGCTTTAATTATTACGTCTGAAATCTGATGCGTGCCGTGCCGCGCTGCGTGAAGTGACGAAAGGGCCTGCGACCCCATAATGCAACGCGCTGTTCGCCCCCAAAACAAACTGACGATCTAATCAAATCAGACTACGACTAATAAACATAGCTTTAAGCTTGAAGTTTTTGACTAACAAATTACGAAAGCGTCGACAAACGTTTAGGCCTAAAGTCAGAATTTTTGTAGCGGAAGAATTGGCCACAAAACCAAACGGAGAGGACCTGTAAAAGGGCTACCTATTTTCACCGAACATGTATTTCTTAAATAGCATCGCGACTACACATGCGAAAACTGATGCTTGCGAAAAAAAGTTAATGCGGTAACATAACGGTGACACAACTCTTTGAATGCAAACGGATATATTAATAACGCTCAGGTGGCCTAGTTCTGAGAAAAGATTTTTTTTTTAATCTTAAAAAACAACAAATGGAGAAAAAAAAAAACAGCCGATTGAAAAAAAGGGTTGCGAAAAAAAAAAGATCAAAAGAGAAAAGCGGTAGGCAGGTCGTTCCCTGGTGAAATTTTTTGTCAAGGCTACTAACTTGACCTAACCTAACAACAACAGAAAAAAAAAAACTAAAACGACAACACAATTTATTTTTTCCTTGGGCATTTTAGCCAGGTTTTTTTTTTCCGCACACGGGTAACTTTACTCGCAGTTCACTTGCGTATTTCAGGGTAAAAAATTAAATTAGAACAATGGAAATAGGCCTATCCGAAGCATAATTTAATTATCTTTCATTTGGCACTATACTCTTATCTTTCTACGGGCCTTACTTCTGGAGGAATAGAAGGGCACACAGATAAACAAACCGAATATTTTAACAGTGTAGATTCCTCATATTTCTACTTTTTTTCTTCCGACGTACGGTTGTCTATTTTTTTACTTGTTGCCTATATTGTAGCCAAAAAACTTTTTCGCTACAAAAACAATTGTGGTAACTGGTTACAAATCAGTTTAAACCGTTTTTATGAACTAAATGCCAAAATTTGCCTTTAATTTTTTTGCCAGGCGACTAACAACACCAGGAAAAACAAAACAAAAACGACAGTTATCTTTATATCTTCCTTAAAACATTTTCACAAGTTTTTTTTTCCCGCACACGGTTGAGGTGGCCAAACGAACAACATTTGCCGAAATTTCAATTCGGTCTGCTTTAATTTCGTTTCCGTAGTTGGGTTCCAAGCTTGGCCGTCAGAGGGCAGTCGAAAAACGTGGCCGGCCACGTTTCGGTATTTATTACGTGTGAAATCAAGTCGCGCTGGGAACGTGGCCGTGGTGCAGAGCGGCTTGGAGCGGCACGGTACGGTACGGCCACAACACGCGACGAATTATTACGTGTGAAATCGGTATTATAAAGCGCTTCAGCTAGCTGTATAACGGGACGGCCATTTGGCTAGTTGCTTCAGCCTGGCTAAAGCGCGTTATGAAATGGAACGCACAGCAACACTCCTAGAGGCTAAACCATGAAACTATATAAATAAATCTGGACACACCTGCCACCTAGTGGCCAGCAAGTAAGATGAAACTGAAAGTAAAGTTCATGCAAAGATGTCGCTATGAAGTTTATGTCTAACATTAACAATACTTTCTTTACCTGGCATTTTCGGGTACAGAAGGGCCCTGTGACGTCTTGTGCTCATGTCGATTGTGGCATGTAAAAGATCGTAGGAAATTCCGATGGGATTTACCTAGCAAAATTTTCCCTCTTTCCTTCTGGCACCATGGGTAATGCTGGGTGCGCGTCAAACAACAGAAAGGGTAATCCACGTCATTTGTTATTGTTCTGCCCACTGGATTTTCCAGTAAACACATTTCGCAACTGAGTGGCTAGGTGTAGAACCCGTCATTGAATCCGTTGCTAGGGCTTTTGTAAGCTCGCACATAATTCGTTCAGCTTGTAAATTGCAAATTGTAAAAAACTTGGCCTAATTCTCTAATGTTGACACACGTTTTTCATTAAATTACCTCTCAAATTGTTACTGGAATCACTCCAGCCTCAGCATTTTTACTGGTATTAGTTCTACACAGAGACTGAATTTATCCACTGCCACTAGTATCCATTGCTAGCCTTGTAATAATCTTAATGTGTAACAATCTTAACAATCTTAATATTCAAATCAAAAATTACTGATGAGCAGGGAGCCGGGTCAAAGCTTACAGTGTTTGTGAGCTCTTTCGAGATTGAAGTGACTTCTACGAACAGTTTTATAAACTCCTAAATAAGGACCAGTAAAAGTGTCTTACACCAAGCTACTGTAATAATGTTTTACTGCAAAGCACGAGGTATAAAAAATTTTAGGTTAGGCACATCAATTACGTCCTTGTTTATGTCCATGCAAATTATGCCTTCGCTCACCCGTATTTTTTAACAAACCAATGCATCAAGGGTTAATCCTACCTGAAGTCTTCGGTTTCACCTATCAGAGTTCGCAAAAGCGCCAAACGCCAAAGTATATTTATCTTTTTTGCCTTACTTTACTAATTTCTTCCATCGTAATTTGTTCAACATCAACCCGACTACGCAGGCAATCGTTATTGAACAACAGGCATATTTGACCAGTATTTCCATCCATAGCTGGCATCAATACGGGATTAGTTATAGGAGTACAATCTCTTTCTGACAACAAGTCAGGCATTGTTTTCTTTAGTGTTAATGAAGCAAAGCTTTGCGTTCACCAGAGATAGCTCAACAAGCCAATTTGTTAAGCGCGAAGTCAGGTAAGATAGTCTAAATAAAATTGTTAGAGCGCGATGGTCTGTGTACACTGTTACCACACCTTCTAAATACCTACACCATTTGCTAATGGACCATACAACCGAAGATAACTCTTCCTCGCTATTAGACATACGTATTGTTCTGTGGGAGTGAGTCATCTAGAGATAATATCTGTGGCTTTTCGTACTTTCGTCACTAGATCATGCTGAACCAGTAGACCTCAAACACAGTTGAAGCAGGTGTCGCTGTAAATCGTCCAAGGTTGAGTGTAATCTGGAGTTGACAACAACAAAGGAGCATCCAAAATCACAGTTTTCGTCTTTTGATAGGCTTCTTGTGCTTTACCACAGTGGAACTTGGGTAGCTTACCTTTTAGCACATTATGTAGGGGCACTACCAGTACTGAGGTACGAAACGGCGGAACCACCCGGACAATCCAATGTATTTCCACAACTCTGGATGATATTGGGAGGCGGCCAGTTTTCTAAAATATCACGTTTACTCGGAATCAGAAGTACATCATATCAGTTAATTTACATAAAATTCTTTCATGCAAACGTCAGACTTTTATATGTTAATTCTACGCCCTCGCGTGTCAGGATAGTTAACGTGTCTTTAATAGCAGCTAGTGCGTCTTAGCGTGCTAGTCCTGGGACAGACTTGATACGTCATCGAAGAAGTTCCAAATAATCAGATAGTGTAGGGGACGTAGCATTTCCATCAGCGAAGTGCAAAAATAAGGCTAGCGCAAAAGATACCACGAACGTTCCTCTGGTCAGAGAATACATACCAAAGGGTGTACAAAAGGACGACACTTCCCATGCGGATGACACCTTCCTGCCAATAGGTTTCAGATCAATCCCTATTGGAAATCCTACTAGATATCTTTTATTGGACCAGTACGAATTTACCTATTGGACTAGTGCTACGTACTGGTTTACAGAATACTGGACAAGTAAGGTATTAACAAAGCCAGGACCAGTAGGCGCTTCTTACTGGACCAATACGCAATTGATACTGGTCCAGTAATTGGTCGGGTGTACAGGACCAGCAGAAAACTTACTGGTCCAGTAACAATTGTGTACTGGTTCAGTAGGATCTTCTCACTGGACCAGTAGCAATTCTTACTGATCCAGCAGCTAAGGTGTAAAGGACCAGTAGGCTTTTCTTGCTGGTCCAGTAAATCTTTACTAGACCAGTAAGAACCTTCGGGAAAAAAAGTGTGCATACGTATACAATATTATTAATTATTACAACTGACAAAGCCTTTCATAAAATCTCCCTGTATACATAGTTACAATGCAGCTATTATCACTTTACTATACTTAACACTATTACTGACCTGCCTTCTGTAGCTCTGATTCTTGCTGTAATGACAATTTGTGATGGTAGTGATCAGCCTTATATACAAAATTTACGAATTACATGTTAAGGTCACCAAGTAAGATCGTATCCAAAGAGGTCGAATAGAACGTCAGAACACATGGACTCAATTCGAGTGTAATTATACTTATCGGGTAATAGCCTAGAATGAATGCTAGATCAACACACAGAGTTTCACTCCGATTTCCGGATCCCACCAAGTTGCAAGGGAAAAAGCTTTTGTAAGCAATTAACAACCCGCCTGCCCGGCCATCACGATTTCTCCTAATAAGGGAGTATGAAAAGTTTTCAAAAATTGGACTGTATGTGATTGGTTTAACCAAGCCTCAGTTACAAAAATCAAGTTGTAAATGTTGGTTTCTAATAAAAATTTAAAAGCCTGTAGATCTAAAAAAATACTCCTAGCAATTACAAGTAAAACAGTTCAAGAAATTGTGACTTATGAGCCGATTTACTTTTAGGGGTCCAAGTTGGTTTTTCTCCCTTTCCTGTATGCATTATCGCGACTGGGTATGCCCATTAACTTTTCCAGTTTCCCCAGTATAGATGGTCATCAATGGAGAATGATAGTTCATATGACAGGATAGATTTTCCTTGTCTCATCAGACGAATCCAGTCGGATGAAAAAGTACTTTTATCCCCCAGTAGCTGGTTCCAAACTGAGACGAAATTTGCACCAAAATTATTGCACACTAATTGTTGTTGTTGTTGTTCTGGTTCCGTTCTGGTTTGCCTTGTTACTTGTTGTTGTATATTTATAAATATACAATGTAAAACCTTAAGCCTTAAATGTCGTTCCACACTAAGAATATCGCCAAGTACATAAGTAACACTTTGTCACGTTCCACCGTGTCCTTTAGAATTATTAAACTTTCATACAGACTAGCAATTCTGTTAGTCCTAAAGTATGACATGCAGCTTTAAGTTCGTTATTAAAAAGGGCCTCGCAAATTTCGTCAACATTTGCCGTGATGAAGATTTATGGTAACGTTCCAAGATTAATTTAGCAACTGCAAAATTTAAACTTTAAATTTAAGCTTTAGTTTGAGAAAATAAATTTAAACTTGAAATTCAGTTCCACTAACTCTGAACCGTTCATACGCTTTTGCATTTCATACACTCAAGCACAGAAGATTGTATGTTGGGATGACGACGTGCAGCTTAACACATGCTCCACTCTCGCTCCCTCAGTTGGCATTGAATGGCCGGAACCGGAAAGGAAGCAGAAAGGCGATCTTTCAAGCAAGAGCAATCAATTCGGATCGTCATCCTTTCTCCCCCATCGAACCCAACAATTGGCGCCCAACGTGAAAAAAGACTTCAGGCATCGTGGGGGAGAGAGAAGTTCGAAGTAACGGTAAGGAAAAACGTATCTTACCAGCAAGGCTGGTCGAGGATAGTTTTGTTGCCCATCTGAAAATGTACATTACCTGTTTTCCATGCACTCTCTCGGGTTTTCAGGGCTTCTTCCAGAGAAAGAAAGAAAGTTGGCTTCCCTGCCAGTCCCTGCCACTGCGCATGTGTGGGCGCAGTCCTCCCTATATAAACGCTGGCGCAGCCTCAATCCTCATCTCTGTTCATAATCCTCTCAATCGTTAGCAAGACAACTCGAGAGGGGAGGAAAGGCGGGTCGACTGTTGTAAAACAGGTAATGTATATTTTTGGTTGCCTTCGAAAATCGCCATTACCTGTTTTTCATGTACTCAACAGACTTTGTCACGGGTGGTGGACCTTGGTAACGTGCGCCCTGGCTACGGACTGGCTACCCTGAAGTCAACTGGACTCAACGAACCTGGATGCAACTGATGAGAGGGGTTAAAGATGTTCCTGTAGGTCTTGAAGGGCTTGTTGTGTAAACCGGTCAGGTGTAAGTGTATTGAGGAATCGGTTGCGAACTGAACCGGACTGGATGCGGAAGATACCACCGGAAGAAGCGGTTGCAAGCAGGTTCCAGGGTAAAGGAGAAACCACCGCCAATGGGTTACTGGAACCCTTAGGGATCGTTGTAGTGACAGAGTCACAGTAACAAACGTCTGTTATTATTATTATTATTATTATTATTATTATTATTATTATTTTTGAAGAGGGCAACAAAAACTATCTTAACCTAGTCTAGTACTGGAAAGGATGGCAGGCTCGGACTGGAAGGGAACCGAGGTGGTGTAATGGTAATGGTATTTCTGAAAATTGTTACGTTCCGAGGTATCCTTGCTGGAAAATATGAGAAGCTGTTTGGCTTGGTGATACACTGGAATGCAAGACCGAAGGTAGGTCTGTAAGGATGGGGACGGGCCAGATTGTAGATGACGAAGGCGGGAAAGGTGCCCTAGCGCATTCTTGTGTAATAGAAGAGGCGATCTGGAGCCGGGTTGAGATGACGTGGTCCTTGGGAGTACCTTCCGAGAAGGCTAAAGACGGAAAGTTTGTTGTCAACACATGGCCAGGAACGGCAAGTTTTTAGGAATGTATGAGTTGATTCGAACAAAAAAAGGAGGACCAAGGGGTAATCTGATGAAGTGTGATAGGGCTGGGAGGCGAAAATTTCATAGGAGCAGGAAGCACGACAGTTCGGAACTGTTCTTCCGAGGGCCGACCGTCTGGAGAATCACTAGGAACTGCTGGTGCAAGGAAGGCGGGAGTCAGATGGAGAAGTGTCAGCTTCCTTTGCCCAGAAGATTGTTTCAAAGAGGATGATGAGGGGCAGGAACCGACGAAGCGTTGTAGGATGAGATGAAGGAACGGTAGCACCAAATGAGTGCACGTTCCAAGAAGAGGACGGGGAGAATTGGATTGGCGTTTGGCAGAGAAAGGAACGTGCTGGTTCCGTTCTGGTTTGCCTTGTTACTTAATAGCAATGTAACCGAAGGAGTTAATTTTAACTGTAGAATGGAGGACCGGGGCGGTCGGAAACAGCACAACGCCGTTGGATGCAAGTTGAGGAAGAAAGATGAGATAGGTTGCATTGCGCAAACCTATACATAATGGAGATTGCGCATAAACGTGTGCAGAGGGTAGCAGATGGAAGAGAGGTCTGAGATCGTTCCTAAAGGGGGAACGCTGTATCGTAGGTTCCGGAATTCGTGCGGAAAGCAGGGCTGCTGGTGGAGCAGAACTACGATGCTGGGAAGGACCTGGGTCCACAAAGTTAGCAGAGGGAACCGGTGGATCGGAGAATGAACCGTGCTCGAAATCTAGTCTTGCTAGATCCATGACGGAATGGACTTGTTCTTGAGAAAGCTGTGCTGCTGTGAAAGCAGAACGAGAGGGAACAGAGCATTGTGAGGGACGCGATGGTGAATCCAGAAGGCGTGGAAGCAGTGAAGTAGTCCTCCATGTTGCAAGCTGGCAAGTTGCAGCCAAAAAATATGAGTTCAGTGTAGAATTTGTTGACAAGTCGAGTTTTAAAGAAAAAGGACTTGGATTCTAAGTCATGTGGAGTCTGTTCGTAAGGGGTTGGTGAGGTGATAGCACGAAATAAAAAGGAAGTGGTGGGTGTATTGTGCATTTTTCTCACTGCACTGTTTTATAGTTGAGCTGCAATTGTCAAAATAACACGTATTTTGGGGTTTTTAATCCAATACCGCGCAAAAAGGTGCCTTGTATGATAAAAATAAACACTAATTTTTTTACTTCTGACAATATCTTCTGCCTTCCCCGCGCCTTTGAAAATTACGAAAAACGGCAAATTTTTGACTAAAAACCATACTTTAAATTTTATTCATATTTTTTGTTTTGTTTTTAATCCAATACCGCGCAAAAGGTCCCTTGTGTAATAAAAATAAACACTAATTTATTTTTTTTATTTTTGACAATATCTTCTGTCTCCCCAATGCCTTTGAAAATTACGAAAAATGGTAGTTGAGCAGAAGTTTAACAAAATAGCTCGTTTTCCCAACGTAGTAGAAGCTTTAAACTCAAACCCGCAAGACACAAGCCGAAACTTTCAGAAAAAGAATGCAATGGTTTTCAATGTACAACTAATTTCTGATGCTGAAACCAAAATTTTGGACGTGGTACTATTACAATGGCCTGGATCAACACGATTCCACAATTATAATTGCACTCTGGCAACAGAGCTGACAACGGAGATTTGAGAGGTGTACTAGTGGCAGACAGTGGCTATGCTTGATGACACCTTTATTGAATAAAACACAAATGGCATACAACACAGCACAATAAAAACCAAAAATGTGATCAAAGAACCAACGGTATCATAAAAAAAACGCTTTCATATTCTTCAACGCCAAATGCGTTTTCAGCACTTTCAGTAGTAATTAAATAAAGCCATTAAGTGCACGTGGGTCAAAATCACAACGTTTTGTCCCCGAGATCGGAACCGTTATGAAGGGAAAAAAGTTTAAAACGTGATCAACACACAGGCAACTAAATCTATAGCGTGCAGTTCAATAAAGCACAAATTCTGCACACTAACTCTAAAATGAAAAAATCTGAACCCAATCAGTCATAAGGATGTAAGATGAGCACACTATAAATGTAAAGTTTAAAAATAAATAAAGCCAGTGGAATGGTATTATATTTGCATAAATTAATATTCATAAAAATTATAATATGAATACATTAAATTGCATATGTTATGCAAGGCTTTCATAATTATTATTAATCAAATCAGTGCATAAAATAGCACAATATTTATTTAAGTATAAAATGGAAACTGGAAATGAAAAATAGCAAGAGAAAAAATAACGGTAGCCCGTGTGTCACCAATGCAAGGTTAAACGATTAAGAATTGAGGTCAACACGAAAATAGGAGAAGGATCTTTGTACCGTTTTGTCAACAAACCACTTTAGATAATTACAGTGTAAGGTAGAGTGAGTGACATATCTGAGCTAGCGATCTTAAAAGTAGAGCATAGTCGGACAGGTGATCAGATTGCTGTAATTATTATTAAGTGGAGGGGTAATAACTGGCGGTAGACATAACAGATATGGGAAAGTAAGTAATGGGTCTATTAACAGACAGAATGGGAACCGACATTATATAAGAAAAAGTGACTTAAGAAAGTTTGTTAGTTGTATAGAGATCATCGGTTTTTGTGTGGGTTACGCTCTTGCTCCGCCTGTACTTGGCTCGGGAAAGTACGCCAGTGTTTGTTGTGGTGCCGGGGACGTGACGGACGAGCCGTGTAGGCAAGGCCGATTAAGTTGAGTTGATTGTGTATTATTTGTATTGCAGTGCTTGAATATTAAAACTGTTGTATTTAGCGGGAATCATAATCAAGCATATGACTGTTGAGGGATTGTTATTATTTAAGGAACCGACCAGTTCTGAGTGGCTTGCAGTGGCTTGCTGACTATGCCTAGCTTGAATAAAACAGTTTATTAATCCATTTGGTTTCAATTGTCGCATATTTTAATAGTGCATATAATTACAAGTGTTACATATCCATCTTGACAATCTATATGGTTTTAGCGTAAAATAAAACCATAACAGTGGTTTTCAGAAGTGATTCACGCTTAGCTTCAAGCTATTCACTATATAATTTTTTTTTTGCTCGGATAATTCATAAAATAAATTCGAAAATTGATTTAAAGTATGGAATTTTGGTGGACTGTTTTAATAGTGCTAATAATTTGTGATTTTGCGATAAAACTGGCTTACGTGAGATACTTGGATTTTTTGAAATTTTATTTTATTGTGTGCTATACATACAGGGAAATAGCACATAGGGAAATATGATTAATTGATTGGTGTTCAGCTTGATTCGTGGATTTTTTTTAAGGGTTAATAACTCGAATTATAGTACTGCATTTACTCTTTTGAATTGATTATGATTTTTGGAGCATTGTGTGGGATTTTGTGATTTGATTGACCATTTTTATATTGTTTGATTGCCGCACAGTGTAATTGATTATTGAAAAATTATTGCTGTGTTCATTTAAACTTGTCGGGTGACGGTAGCTAACTGTTGGCATTAATATTGGATGTTGCGTTTCATTTTGCTTATAAGAATTTAAATTTACTAGTGTGGAGTGATCAGAGTTAAATTAATTAGGAATTGGATGAGTAGAAATTTTTTTTGGGAAGAAGGGAAAATTATTTAGATTAATTTAGATTTAGGTTGCTGTTGTTAGTAATAACGAATTGTGGCATTGCATTAGCAGATTAAAAGTAACTGGTGGAGTAGCTCCGGAATTTTTCCATTCCATTGTAATATTTTTTAGTAACCTATTACCATGCAAGAGGTAGAGGCCGTGGGGCCAAGGAAGCAGTTAAGCGTTCTTCTAGAGGATGAACGATTAAACGGCCCTTAAATTGGATTATTTTGTAAACATAAGCCAGGTGTCGACTAGCACACCGAAGTGCACTACACGCGGGGCAATTATTGAATCTGACAAGATTATTCTGACGACGATCAGGGTCGGTATGATACTCCTCCACCTAATTTGGATCGGGAACGTTCTCGTTCGTCGATTCGTAACAAATCAGGCAATAATGGAAATAGGGGTAGACGTTAAGACACGTACATCTCCTCGAGATCAGTTAACAAGGGATTACTTGAGTGGTAGATTAGGGTCAAAAACAACATCTGCTCCTCGAGATTCCGCACTAAATACAGATGAAATTAGAAATATAGTGAGAGATACTGTCTCGAGAAACAAATGCACAGAATTTTAACTGCCTCAGCTTGTTTAAGGGCAAATAATGAAAATCAAATTGTATGTTGTTCGGGAAATGGCCAAATCATTTAGGGAACAGCGTTCTGGGGACAGATCAGAGAAGTCAAGGTTGTGGGTGGAAATTAGGCAATCGAAAAAGGCAATTTCAACTTTTCAGGGGACGAAAATCTCGATGTTTTCACTTTTTCCCTAATGTGCGAAAATTTAAGATCCTTGGATCCAAGTATAAAGATATAGTGAAATCATTTCAGTGGCTTGCAGTAAGTGCACGGGTCGGGTAGCAAAATTTTGGGCAATGAACCCACAAATTGCACGTCTCGATACCTGGGATAAATTTAAAGAGGTTTTGGTCGATCGTTTTGGGTCTGCTGGGAAAAGCATCACTATGAATAAGTTTTACACTACGGCACTATCGAGCACTTTTGGGCTAGATTGGAAGCTATGGCTTCTGCACTTAAGCCTGGAGATAGCGAGGTAGAGAGTGATAGGAAATTAGAAGGTAAAGATGAAGCTTTACGGAACGCTTTTCTCCATGCTATACCGCCTGAAATCGAAGGATATGTTTTGTCAAAAGATCCTACACATTCAGGGACATGTATAATGCTGCTATTCGCAAACGTTCAGTAATGGAAGGACATGTAGGGAAATGAGCAGCGAAAACCTCAACGTCACCAGCTGTAGCTAGTGTTCCTAAACAAACTAGCAAGATTAGCATTAATAATTTAGCTTTGGGAACCATGGTCGATAAAATTGAGAAGTTGGAAAGAACTGTCAATAAGATAAGTTCATCAAACGGTGAGGTTAAAGTAAGTGCAGTTCAAACAAACGGAGTTGAAAATAGAGTTTGTTATCGCTGTTAGGCTGTGGACATTTGAAAAAAGAATGTAGAACAAAGGAGTGACGTACAAATGGTACGTCAGAAAAATGAGGTTAGATTAAATTCTGGTGCCCCAGGAAGGGGCCACTTTTCAAAAAACAGGCAGACGCGGAGGTTTTCGTGGCCGAGGTAACTTTAGGGGTGGTAACTCGTATTCGGGAGGAGAATATAGGGAACCACAATATTTTAATGCGTGAAATCACAGAAATGGGCATGGTGGAAATTATATGGTGGTGGACAGAATCATAATAATTACGATAACCACCAGCAGAAGTAAAATCAACAGCAGGGCCGTAACCATGTTAAGCAGCAGGGTGGTCAGAATAATGTTGCACAGTGCGCTGTGTTAGACAGTTCCCTTTCTCCTTCCCTGGCTGGGACTATTGGCCTAACCATGGGAACTCCCTGTGAACCTCCTAGCATCCAATTAAGCTTTAACAATCCTTTTTTCCCTCTTGCACTTGCTATTGTTCCTATAAAGCTCATGTATGTGCCAAGTTACTATTGTTTGTTGTATTGTTGTTGTCCCCTTGACATGTAACGAATTTCTAATCTTCCTTCTTTTTTTGGGCCTTGGGTTGCCACCCAATACTACTCATGTCTTTCCTATTTATTCATTGATGTGATGGATCAATGCATTATATGACAGAACTCTTCTTTAACCATAAATGGACTCCCAACCTGGCTTTAATCTTTCCCAACTGGACTTCGGAGTATAAGTATGAAGTTGCCAACTGTAAGTTAACCCTTTCCATG
>JAHWFP010139507.1:0-12496 GCA_023313725.1 Lithobius niger
ACCCCAGGAGCTTAGCTGAAACTATAGGGATGTTTTTAAAGTTAGCGGCTTGCGAGTCGCTTGCAAGCGGAAACGCTCGCCCGTTTGTTATTTCAATGGGAAAGCGTTCCCCGCTGCCAAGCGACTCGCAAGCCGCTGACTTTTAAAACTCCCCTTATAGAAGTCTCCCTGTTGCTCCCGTAACCACGACAACAACAAAACGACAACAACGCCATCAGCCTGCAAGACATACTACGTCACAAAAATAACTAAAAAGAAAATTAAGCAATAGCTCAATAATCTGTATGGCCACTCGGTTTACAATTAGTAGTGGCAAAAGTACTTATCACACGGTCCCTAACTTTCACAGTGCTAAAAACGATCAGCGATATATCCCTTGTTACCACACTTCACAGTGCGTGATATTCACATCGCCACACGTGTGGTAATATGGGATATATCGCCACACTAACGTGTGGTGATATGGATGCCATGTACAGTGAAGGGGGGGGGGGGGGGGATTATGTCACAAGACATGATTGTGAGGTGACATCGTTTAAATTTTTGCATGATGAAGTTTCCGTGACGTGCTACACGATAAAATACATCGGTCCATTGAATTAAAAAATATGGTATCCATCGAATCCGACTGCATCAATACAAAATTTTGCAAACGTGACGACACAAAGTTTGCATAAACAGCATAACTTTGAAGGAAAACTTAACATTTACCCCAACAGTTTTGTTTTTCATTTCTAAAGAATAGGGACAATGCTATAAATTACTTATACCACCCCGGGGCGAAGTGTATCGGATACACGAGCCAATAAGCGATATAACCTTACACGGCCAATCCGCTTGACCTACGTGTCAATGGCCACTCGACTTCGGTCTCGACATAATCTTGACGTAGTTCTCGCGAATTGGCCATGTGCGGGAATGTCGTCCATCGGATGATAAATCCGATATAGTTCGCCAGGGGTGGTATAACTATTACATAAAGTTCTGTAGAAACGAAGAATACTGTAATGAATTCTGATTCATATATACCCCAGAGTTCAATGCGTCACTTGATTAGGGATCATTGAAAGAGTAGTATGTCACGCTTCTTTTTTTCCCCATTTTGAAGCCCCTCCCTCCAAGTGGTACCCCCAGGAATTTTTTTTTGAGGGGCAAAAAAAAAAAGGAAATTGGATTCTAAAGCTAACGCATTTCTAACAATTACAGTGATATTCAGACTTCTAGCAGCTTAATTTGAGAAAATTCGCAATGGAAGAAAATGGAAGAAGCAGTATTTATTTGTTCAGCTTTGATGATAATTTTTCGCATTCTGTTGTAGGTGGTGGGAAGAAGGACTGAGCTCGGAGGACGAATCTGGGTTGTTAAGAACATTGCAATACAAACTAATGTCGCCCTACTTCAGGCCAAAAAAAAACAAAACAAAAAAACGAAAAAAAAGGGCCGTTTGAAGTCGGTAGAAAAAAATATCGAGGTGAGATCACAATTGTTAAATTTTAAAGTTCATCTAGGGTCTTGAGAAGGGCAAGTACCCCCTGCGTCCATTCTGAGTATGTCACTAAACCCCCAGAGTCACATTTTGTTACACTATCTCTCATCTCCACCCTCCCCTAAAAAAAAAAATTATGCCACAACCGATTCTCCTTCGCCCGTCCCCTAACCTCTCCCCCTCTCCCCAAAAGGGAAGAAACCAACAATAACAAAAAAAAAAAAACGTATAATAAAACATGTAGAATAAGCTCTTCCTTTCATTCTACTTAATTCCTTGAATGTTGACATGATGCTCCGTACACTCCGTTCAAACAGCGCCCTGGAGTTTCAGAGCCCTCTCAGTTTCCTGACACTGAGCATCTGTACAGTTAAGAGTATTAGAATTTTTTCTTGCACGAATAATATTGGCATGCAAAAATGTAAAAGTGGGACGACACACTTTTGACAATACACCGCAGCTCACATCACGTTTTGTCGCACTGAACTGATCCCCCCCTCCCCTCTTCTGAGCGTGATGAACTTTCTGAATGGCGCCTAAGTTATCTGCAGCTTTAAAATCGCAGCCAGTATATTGAAGAAAAAAAATTAGAGAGTTGCCCACACTCGAACCACCATCAGATCCGCACACCACTCGTTTTGAACTATTTTGTCCGGAAAACCAATGTTATTGAAAATTGCTTATAGGTGGAAGCATTTTTGTAGGATAAAAATTCACCTTGTGGTCTCTGTTCCCGCTTTATGCTGTATCAGAATCTTCATATTGTCCACTAGTCATCCTTCCTGCAGAAGTCATTATGTGCTCCTGTTAGTGGGCAAAGGGGTCACGCTTTCAGTCGCTCGGTTGCTCTCTGTCAGAAATTCTGGGCAAGCTAAGACCGGAATGAAAAAATCAAACTGAACTCATCGAACTGGCTAGCGACCCGATTACACCAGAGAGACTGACCGCTTGCATCAAAAGTGAAGCTCTGTACACCAGAAGAGACTAACCGCTTGCATCAAAGGTGATGCTCCGTACATCAGAAGAGACTGACCACTTGCATCAAAAGTGATGCTCTGTACACCAGAAGAGACTAACCACTTGCTTCAAAGTGATGTTCCGTACATCAGAAGAGACTGACCGCTTGCATCAAAAGTGATGCTCTGTACACCAGAAGAGACTACCGCTTGCATCAAAGTGATGCTCCGTACATCAGAAGAGACTGACCGCTTGCATCAAAAGTGATGCTCTGTACACCAAAAGAGACTAACCACTTGCTTCAAAGTGATGCTCCGTACATCAGAAGAGACTGACCGCTTGCATCAAAAGTGATGCTCTGTACACCAGAAGAGACTAACCGCTTGCATCAAAGTGATGCTCCGTACATCAGAAGAGACTGACCGCTTGCATCAAAAGTGATGCTCTGTACACCAGAAGAGACTAACCACTTGCTTCAAAGTGATGCTCCGTACATCAGAAGAGACTGACCGCTTGCATCAAAAGTGATGCCCTGTACACCAGAAGAGACTAACCGCTTGCATCAAAGTGATGCTCCGTACATCAGAAGAGACTGACCACTTGCATCAAAAGTGATGCTTTGTACACCAGAAGAGACTGACCACTTGCATCAAAATTGATGCTCTGTACACCAGAAGAAACTAGACTGACCGTTGCATAAAAAGTGATGCTCCGTACACCAAAGGAGACTGAACACTTGCATCAAAAGTGATGATCCGTAAGCCGAAGAGACAACCACTTCCTTCAAAAGTGATGCTCCTCAGTTGTTTTAGAACGCACGGACAAGCAAAAATGGTGGCAACTGTCACGAAAAAATGTTTTAATGACTGTATGCTCAACATGGTGGTCACCATCATGTTTGCATTATACTTGGGCTCTCAAGGGCGTAGCAAAATGGTTTTCAGCTAAATTTATTTCTTTGCCACAGTGACTTAGTTTACTGGGGATGCTCTATGTGGTGACAATCTCCACCATTTGAGAATTATGTTGACATGCATTGCATACTCCGAACGAGCAGGTCTGCCATCTTTAGTCGGTGTATTCAGAAAATAAACTGTCTCGAAGAGCCGATGAGTCCGATCTTCAACGGTGACGTCACACTGAGAGATTACGAAATTCATCGGAGATTTAAGAATGACTTTGGTGAAATGTGGCGGTAGCGCTGAGCTGCTCGGTGAGTTTCAGAACGTACTCATGATGCCAATACACTCACTTCGTTCGGGAGGAGTATGTTTCCACGGAAACCAACACTCGACAAGCGTTATACGCACGATTTAGTGACGTCATTATCCTCTAGGGTACCTTGGGGACAAACGGAACGAAATGCGTGTTGTTACTAGGGTGGCTCGTTGGGACACTGGGACACACAACAACTTTTTTTTTCTACACACACAAAACCATTCATGAAACCCAAACTTCACCATTCCAACAACAGCTAAGACACACTACAACAGCACTCGTGCCAGCAGCCATCCTTTTCCGTTTTCATAAAGGTTTGGGTGTGAAGGAAAAACGTTGGTGTGTGTCCCAATGAGCCCCTGTATGTTGCGCAACTTAAAAATGGTCAGCGAACAGCACGCTGAAGCAAAGCCATCTACTGTAAAGGCCGTCTGCGCAAGAGCCAAAAAAGGCGACTAAAATCGACCATAGGAATAAAATGGGAGCACGAATGCTAGGTGCTATCATCTCAACACCAAGCGGCAAATTTTCAAACTAACTGACACAGTTTCTAAAGTCTGCCGACTGAGGGCGGCACTTGGTAAATTTGCAGCGCCGCTATTTGTGTCGCCTTCTGGCGAGCATTGTGGAAGATAATGCGTATGCGTCCTTAATTTATAGGCGGCTTTGGCTAAAGTCAGTGAATTTCGTGAAGGTAATTTCGTGAAAGTGTTAGGGCGCATTTACGCAACAAGGCCTTCTCGCTCGCCGAATGCTATCTGCTAGTCAACCTTAATTAATTTACGACTAATTTCCCGTTTCTGTTAACTGAAAGCGGTAATAGGCAACAAATTAAATGTATTATAAATAACAACACGGATAAAGAATAAAGTTCAACAGTCATTTTAAACATTGTTACAACATTGTTGCCATTTCACGCTATTTCCAAAATTTGCTATTTTCGCTGAAAAAACAGCTTCTAGCAGTGATCAAACGACGGCAGAATAAATAGCTACTCGCAGCGAGAATTCAAAATCCAACATGACGTCCATTTCGGGGTCTTCGAATCGAAGACAAATCATCGAATACCGGCATTCAGAAATCTGTCCGTCGTCGTGTACAGCAGTAAAAATTGTTTTCTAGTTGTCCGAAGTCGACGCTGTCGTGTTGCACGCTTCGTACATCGTGTCGCGAGGCATGAGGATGATATTGCGACTGCGTTGTTGCCATGGTTACTACGTAGGCTATAAATAACTTTAAATCCACATTCTTCGGTAAAGGCAAGAAGCAGCTAGCAGATTTAGTATTAACCAAGTGAAAGCTAGTAAGCGAAAAATTTGTCGTTGCATAAACGAGCCCTTAGCTAATATTGCTGTATGCGATTTGTAAAATACCGCGAAATGTTGTGGCAATTTTTGATAGCACAATGTTTATTTGCCAGCATCTTTGAACTCCAAAGTGGGCCAGCTTAAGCTACGATTTCCAGCGCCATGTTGTGTGTGCTTCCGCAGTCCTTGTCAAGCAGTGAGCGCTATTTGCGCTAGTAACACTTCAGTGACGTCACATTGGAACTGTCAGCTTCTACCCCCATTGTGGCATCCTGCATCGTACTTGCTTCTTCAAATTCATAGCATAAGACTAAAATCGTGCGTCTCGGAGAATACCTTCAAATGACCAAAACATGGGTGCAACAACAAGTCCCCACCACCAACCGATTGCCCGGCAACCTTTCAACGCTGAGCAACGAACGCCAATAAAGGAAGCAAGCCCTGAGATTTTCCTACGTGCGTCGACTGCCGGAGAATCCAATTAACTCGATTGACAAAAAAAAGTGAACTCCTGAGCTTGTAATTCAGAACACCAGTTGCTACGTTTGCTGAATGAGATAAGCTTTCTGAGGAGAATGCAAGGAGGGATGTTTACCAAGATTAGAGCTGATAACTGCGCAAGTTAGCTGAGAATAATATTTGCTGGTTGCATGCAGAATAATGCAGCAGAATAATGCATGTTCAGTCATGGTGAGCCATTCATTTTGCAGTAGACCTATTTCGAAGGAATCCAAGGTGCGTGAATTCTTTCCCAAGTCGACAGCGCAAGGAATATTGTCCCACGGAAATATTATATGCGAATGACAATTACTATAACAAAACCCCCCCACTAAGTCAATTTTTTTGTGTAAAATTAAGCGAGAATTGCACTTTCTCGAAAAGTGTATAAACGTTTTAAGTAGAAACATTAGTTTTCTATTTTTGTCTCTCACTTTGTGATGGCGTTTGAAAATTTTTGCTGTTACACTTTGTACCACTGTTGTAGTATTTCGAACACAGGTTGCGTATCGTGTAAGGATAAAAAAATGGAAGGCGAATTTAGTTTATTAAATTAGTTAAATAGATTGATTTGTGTTAGACATTCAAAAGAAATTAGAAAAGAAATTATCAGCCCGTTTGGTGGTATTACTATAATGTGCTTCACGTGCAGTATTTACGGGGGGAAATGTTCTTCACGCGGTTGACTTAGTGAAGACTCACGCCCTAAAGATTCGTTCGAAAAAGGTCTATTAAGTTGACTTTTTAACCCTGTCACTGCGATGTTGACTTCTAGTGAATTTTTTTCAAAGTCAACTTTGGTCAGTCGTAGGATTCGAGGTGGTTCAGCAGATTTGGGCATGAAGACGCTAACCACTCGGCTGTTCTTGCCCGCTATGCTTGTAGTCCATGGGAAACCCTTACGAGGGTCCCCTCACTCAACGTGTCTCAGGTTTGGAAGCTGTTTTTTGACTGTCTTGTGGTCCGTAGCTATGTCCACAAAGCAGTAAAAAGGATAACACGATAATCTTTTCATTGTATGCAACATAATTCTTTGCAGGTTGATGAAAACGGTGATAAACATCATTTCGATGGTGACATTCCACAAGAACATGATGGATCGTAAGTGGCCAGTGGCGTGTTTAGTAGTTGCATGTGTTTAGTTGTTACTACCAACTGTTTTTCCATCCAAAATCGTTAAGTCTTATATCCGCTGTCATAGTTACTTCACCACAGTCAGTGCTTGAGTAAAATTGCATTCACGTTGCTTCATGCAGGAGGTATCATGGAAGTAATGCACGAAATACCAATACCACCCGCAATTCCATGCAACAAGCAAAATTTTGGCGTTAATTTCAAATTTGCTGCTTTGCTAAAAAGAATAATGCACACAAAAAATAATATGAGGAAAGTCTAACAGTGTATCTTTAAAATCACAGAAGACTCTTTGAAATTAAAGTGAAAATTGTGATTATTGTGGGGAACGGAAGTAATGCACCAAATGCCAATACTACCCAAAATTACATGCAACAAGCAAAACTTTCGATTTTATTTTAATGCTTCTTTGTTGCAAAAAAGTATAATATATTAACAAAAATGAATATGAGGGAGGCTTAACAGAATATAATTCCTTCTAGCATCGAAGAAACATTGAAATTAAAGAGAAAAATTTTAATTGTTGTCCGGAATTGTGGGTGAGATTGATTTCAGCACATTACTTCCACGACCTCTACACCTGCATGCTAGTTCGCATTTTTGACAGCCTGCAACTTGGTTGATGATATTCACTTCGTGAATTTGCTATACAGGGTGTAACAAAAGGTCGTGTCCAAACTTAGGTGACTAATTCCTTAGGTCAAACTAAGAATATAATTCATATAAACATTTGGCCAAAAACGTCTTATTCTTTGGTTATCGCATGAATAATTTAAGAACGGTGTCAAACCTGCATTAATGTTCAGGGAAGAAACTTTGAATAATTACTGTAACTGCTATCCCCCCAACCACACACAGGAAACCAGGAGTCTTTGGGAAACAATAACATTTTTTTTTTTTTTTTTAACGAACCATTCCAGCATTTCATGGAATTAACGTCGTCTGCAGGGCATTTGCAAACCTGCTCTAACGCCCAGGGAAGGATTTTTGACGAATTATTGTGAACCATCTCGCATTGCTGACAAGAACTCGTCACAATATCACCGAACGTAAAGTAGCTGGGCTATTGAATCGACGCTGTTGAATCGACTATTGAATCGACGCTGTAGTAAGAGATGGACAACAGCACCAGACCAATAATCCAGCTGCTGCACGTTCGTGCGTAGTGTTAAGTGATTCCCTTTGATCCAGTAGTACTGTTATCGGCCTTTTCCTATTTCACAAGGTTTTCTTATTTTAGTTTCGACCTGTGCAGAACTGATGTTCGCGTTTAATACTTCGCGTTATTAAAACCTCTATGGTATTATCAGTCCTACACTGACTAACACCGACTAACGAAGTTTTCAAACAATTGTTGCTCCCCCTCCGGGACAAATTGTTTGGCAATAAAGAGATATTTTTCCTTTAGTCTGATTTTGATTCTTAACAGTTTGTTCTCTGCCTTCAGTTCATTGTCTTCATTCACTACCTTCCTATTCTGATTTGTTTTTGCAATAGCGAGAGCGTGGGTGGAGATGGGCAGGCGGGGTTGGAATTTGGGTTCTTAATTCATGCGATAACCAAAGAACAAGACGTGTTTGGCCAAATGTTTATATGAATTATATTCTTAGTTTGACCTAAGGAATTAGTCACCTAAGTTTGGACACGACCTTTTGTTACACCCTGCACATCTCACTAAACAGTTCGTACAGAATACATGCTGACGACTATTTACGTTAAACTTAGTTTCTTATACTCGATGTAGTAATGTGGACGCTGAAGAAATTTATAATTCATTCCAGCTCTTTTGGCATGACATCCATTTTTGAGACAGTTTAACATCTACTTATATGTTCAAAAGCCAGGAATTGTGCGTGGTGTATGCTTACTTATCAAAAACCAAAGCTGGTAAAAGGGACCGACAAGTTCCGAATGTTTCGGCCCTTCAAAGCACTGATATCAACACACCAAAACATTCGCCAAACAATGTTGACTTGGTAACTATGCTGAATATGCATACCTTATTGTCGGCAGCACTAGCCCCGATCAGGTAAGACGAGGTAAAATCTACCCAAAGAAAGTTGATAGACTTCATAGATTTTACTTTACATCTTCTTTTATTTCGTCCTACAAGGTTTTCATGTGTGTGTGGCACGTATCTATTATAACATTATTATAACGTATACCATTTCTATCGAAGCTTTACACTTTGAATTTTGCCTACCGCTAGTATCATCTTGAGGGTACATAACACTGGTAGTTACTGCAAACCGTAGCACGCCATAACTTCCAATTTTCACCCATAAAGGATGTTAACTCTGAAGAAGGGCCCAATTTTGTAACTCCCTTGGTGGTCGGTGGACCGTGATCAAACCACGACAAGTCTGATCCCACCGAGTGTGGTGAAAGCTGCACCAAGATGACCAACCCTTTCATCAGTTACCGAATCCAGTTACTCAGCTATATTGCAGTCTACAACGACAAGAGTTGCAAAGCTATAAGTTGTGAAGGAAGGCGAGTTGACTTATGACTGTGGCTGATATAGGGTGTCGCTCTTACGCCCTTTTCACCGAAATTCGATACTGCACCCTGACTGGCGAGGGCTCTGATGGCTCGGTGGGAAAGGGGCTGGAGATAAAAGAAAAGGACCAACGGGTCAGAAGCGGTTTTTCACTCTTTTTTTTTTTATGACAGCTGTAAAACTCAACCCCGAAGGAGATTTATTTCTTTCGAGAAACCGTATAATCGATTTAAATTGGATGGGAGAGTCATAGGCACCACACGTCAAGTCTGAGGAAGCGAGGAGGCCGAAGGAGCGCCTCACCACCACCGGCGTTATTCACAACAATCAAATGCGCATAAAAGACCAGCCACGGCAGAGAAATGGAAGACTAGGTGGCGAAAACCTGCTCACGAGACCATACGTTATTGCCAGCATCATTGTAAATGTCGCGTAAACCGCGTCAAAGCCGTTGTTTACAGCTATGTTCGGCGGTTGGGGGATAAGAAGGAAAGTACGGAAATGACAGCTGTATGTAACAGGTGTCAAAAGTATAAATATAGCAGGCGGTTATAAAATAAAATGACGAGGGAGAGAAGCGAAAAAAACGGCCAATGCTGCAGTGGGACTGAAAAAAATTTACAGCGTTATACGATCGCCGCGTTGACCAGCTGCAAGCGATGGGCGTAAAATGTTTATTTCGGATGCATTATGCTCACACTGTACTTATTATTTGTTTCAGTGATTATCTGCATCAGTTGAGGCCAAAAGGTTTTAATCCGGATTTAAAGTGACACAAATTTTAGTACGATATGTTGAACTAGTAACGAACTGTTATGGAAGCGTAAACCAATGCGTACGAAGTCATCAAAAAAGCACGAGCAAGGATGTTGTACCTTTTACCGTCCGAGTGATACCGATAATTTTCATGTCGACTTAGCCTACGTCGATAGTTGTCACTTTTTTAAACCCAAAAACTCCATCAAAATATGCTACATCTAGTCTTTACAATAAATTGAGTTCTTTCTTCATAAATGCCTACTAAAAATAGAATTTAAAACTATAATTTTTGACACTCGTGTCTGAGCAAAACATATTTTTACAGCCAATTCTGTTTGATTGCAGGTATGCTGTTTGATGTTGAAAATGGAAGTTCATGCTGAAGGTTATATAATTCGGTCGCATATTAAACATCAAACTTTGAGACCCTATAATTTCCCCCAAAATATGCATAGACAGAAACCATTGACAGAAACCACCATTGACCACCATTGACAGAAACCACCCGTTAAAAACTATAATGACAACAATCGAACCTTTTCGCCTCCACAGAATGGCCTTTCTTGTTGTGGTTATTGCTGGGACTCTTTACCCTCATCTAACGATTGAACCAATTGACCGATTTTCAACTTTTATAGCTAAAAATATAGGTATGAGTAAGGCCTAGGGCCTTTTGAATGCTATTTTTAGGTGATTATACTACTCTTATTGTTCTTCGTCTTGTTAGGGAAATTTTGCTCTCACCTAAAGTTCGAACCAACGAACTGATTTTTAATTTTTGTAGTTTAAAATATAGACATTAACGAAAACTACGACATTTTGAACGCTATTTTAATATTAATACAATATTCTTGTTGTTGTTATTCTTGTTACGAAACCCTACAATCTTTGAAACCTTATAGTTTCCTCCAGAATTGCCATATGATGAAAGAAATTCGGTACTTGGGGGCCGTATCATACAAAATCACTGCATTGAAAATTTTAATGATAAAAAACAAACCGTTGACCGCCACAGAATGATCATTGCCTGTTGTTGTTGTTGGGACTCTTTGCCCTCATCCGGATATCGAACCAATGAACCGATTATCAACTTTTACAACTAAAAACGTCGGTATGAACAAGGCCTAGGGCCTTCTGAACGCTATTTTAAAGTGACTGCAATATTCTTTTTGTTATTCCTATTGGGTAGTTTTCTCTCACCTAGAGATCGAACCAATAAACCGATTTTCAATTTTTGTAGCTTAAAATGTAGATATTAACAAAGACGATTTGAACTTAAATCGAGGTATGTACAAGACCCAAAGCACGCTACTTTTAATGTGACTACAATATTACTGTTGTTGTTATTCATGTTAGGAAAATTTTTATGTCACTTACAGATAGAACCAATGAACCGACATTCAATTTATATGGCTAAAAACGCACGTATTAACAAGGAATGCGGTCTTTTTAACGCAATTTTAATGTGATGCTTTATCTCAAACAGCGTTCATCTCAAATATATCGTATAGCGAATATCTCATATCAAAATTCTAGATATTTAGTATAGGTTATCAGCCACCTTTCCGAGGAGTGAGATATAACAATGTCGAGGCCGCAGGGCCGAGCCATTGTTGTATCTCTCCGAGGAAAGTGGCTGATAACCTATTTATCACCCAATTTCACGATCAGTCCGAAAACAATAGTATAGCACGCACACAACAAAGGATGAATCGTGCTGACGTTCTTTTGCTCAAAAAGGTGTTATTCCTTGTCATTCCTTGTTATTCCTTGCTTAGTGAAAGGTTCTGTGCTCTTGTTTATTGATTGTAACTCGATCCCGAAGTACCCTATCACCGTTCATACCTCGGAAACTCAACGATGAGCAGCCCTTCAGACAACCTCTCTTAAATTTTTTTTAGATGTTGTTTGAAGAGGCTATTCGGCGTTGAGTTTCCACGGTACTGAATCGTAAATAACCTTTACAGTTCAGTGTCATAATGTTTTCGTGCTGCAAGAAAAAATAAATAACAAACGAAAGCATTTTTTCTTGCTTAAGCAAAACAAGCTCTTCACGGTGCTGTTCTTAATTTTAAACGAGACTGTAACGTCCTTTTTAACATGTGGAGCAAGCATGATGTTCTTAAATTCATAAGCAGGCGTGATATCCGAGAGCAGGCATGATATCCGATATTACTCCTCCTTTTGCATCTCAGTCCTAAACCATTGTTGCAATATCGTCGTGTTTCATTGTTAAAGGAGGACTGAGATCGTGAAATTGGGTGATAAGTAGTTTACCTGATACATCTCTAAAAAAAATACGGCTGTAATAGTCAGCATTATTGAAGCAATAGCGTTTGTTTGTAATTGTTGGAGCGCATATCCGTTTCATTGTCGGCGGCTCACCCTTTTTCTTTGCTACCGTGGAAAGAATGAGCCCGCTCGCCCTCTTGCTGATTCTTGAAGCTTCGTTTGTTTAATCATGATCCCTCATCATCATTAAGTCTGCTCATTAAGAGATATATATATATACTAGCTGTACCCCCGGCGTCACATACGCCGGTCTAGTCAGTTTCCGCATACCTGAGCGAAATACTTTACTGAACAGCATCCAATGAAAAGGAAGGCAAACCCGCCCCACTTCGTTCCCCTTGTCCG
>JAHWFP010139508.1:5216-15922 GCA_023313725.1 Lithobius niger
GCGTCATACTTTTTCTGATTACACCAATTCTCGATGTATATAATAATGCGCGCGAAGCGCGCCCCTGCGGTCTGTGATTCCGGCCGCAAATATCGATATAGCCTACACCAACCAATTTTTCGTCTGCTTCAGCCATTTAGTCTGCTACCGGAACGAGATAATTTCCGTATACTCAGGGGCGCGGAATCAGGTTTTCTTGTTGTCCCTCCACCTCGCAGCATCGCGATGACGGAACGACAGTTGTACCAGAGATACTATAGCTAACGCATTAGCTATAGTATCTCTGGTTGTACGTAGCGTTTTAGCGTGTTTTAGTAATTTTTTTTTAAATAAAAAAGCGTTTGCACACGTTTTCGTTATGATTTTTGGAACCCTAACGACGAAAGTAATCGATAGGTAGGTGAATAAGGTCGATAGCGTGAAAAGTAAGGTTTCCAAACAATTACCGGTATCTGGTTCTGAACCACCAGTATTTAGTTTTGATGACACCGTGATAGATGAAGTTTAATATAAAGTTGGCAACGTCAACAAACGACAGAAAGGCACCACTTCCACAGACGACGACCATGAGCAGCCAAGAGTTGTTGCTTGGTTTGTAGGTCAGGTTTTTGTTGACAAGTTCGTTATCAGGCCAAAGAGGGCACAGTTTGCGACCCTGAACCAAAAACATGCGATTACTACGCGCTAAGGCGAAGTATCCCGACTCCTTTTTACAATCCAGGATGTTAAAAGAATAAGGGCTCCTTTGCGACTCCTTCCACTCTGCAAGGCATCTGCGCAAAGACTATTCACCGTGCCATGTGTGAAGGCCATTCCGCCTATGCCGACAAGCAAAGGTGGTGATTTAAACCAAAGATAGCAAGTTTCGATAATTTATGAGGGCCAAATTAAGCCATTGCGGGTCACTACCATAGAAGCTCCAAGCAAGATGGCCGGCCTATCCAGATTCTGGCACGTGAAGTTTTCCGGCTAAGTTTTTGGTTGCGTTTTCTGATGTTATGTAGTTAGCCGCAGCGAGCGAGGCTCGTAATTTGGAAAAATACTGACATCATTTTCGTGAGTGGCGACCTTGATTACCTTTTACACCAATGGCGATAGTACAACCTTCCACATATACAGATCGATGGTGGACGAGCTTGGAGCCGCTGCGGTAATGGTTCCAGCCGTTGCCCTCAAAACGGTATGGGAAACTCTTGTTCAGCTGATCATTTTAGGTAATTGAGGAGATACCGTTTCTTCCCGTGAGCCCAAAGGCGTCGTTTGGCCCTCCTAAATGATCAAATCTGTCACTCTTCGCCCTCAGTTGCCGCCTTTGCTTGTTTCCTGGATCAGTGGAGTTTGATTTGAACCAGTCATCGTGCGTCGCTTTACTCACAGTCGGGAAGGAGCCGCTATTCTTCTCATGTTTCTTACTACACAACGTACTGGGTGCTGGTGTTTCACCTGCTGAGGATTTTAAGGTACACAAAAAGAAAAACGTGTTTTGTGTAAAGACGTGGTCCCACTACTTAGTGAGATAAATGCCAGGAAAGTACGATTCACAATACATGTGACTCGTGAGTTGAACGTCTCGTGCGCACAGACTAGAGAAAAGCCATAGCTTACCATGCGCCAAACTGACAGTTTTAACTCATTTCACCAACTTTTCGCACCCTGAAACTTAGATTCAGTGGGAATTGAAGCCTTTTGTAGCTAATTTAAGAAGGATATGTGTACGTTTGTCTAAACTACTTTTTTGCCGGAATTCGTCATCCTGGTTGTAGTGACCTGTCTCCACCCCTAGGACACAGCACTTGTGAAGTCAACAGCATTGATCAGGGGACCGGAACATCTCATGTGGAGCGGGCATGTATGGAACTGAGTAGAGGACAAACTGGAGTGTGTTTTAAAATAATACCTGGAGTTAAGTACTGAGGCCCAAAGTCGATTAGCCCTGGTGAGTGACTGATGATAGAGTTGAGCTCGGCAGCCCCAACAAGTCTTACACCGAATCATTAGCTTACAATACTGCCTTTACTGATTTGGCTGCTTCACTCATCCTCTGGCAATCATGAAAAACATCATGTATAGTTGTATACTTTGTATGTAACTAAAAAAAAAAGAAGAAATCTACACCACGGGACAATAAACTCTATGTGACATTGATATCTTTATTATTGTGAAATTTTTATGTTTCTTTCCGCAGCGTAACAAGAATACTAACCAGAACGGTTATGATGAAATCAAGCGAGAGAATGCAAATTTTGAAAAGTACTACAAGGTAGGCCTATGGTCATAACTGTTACTGACTATTTTATTTAATATCAATTAGCTCTTACCCACAAAGATCTCTAGACAGACAGACAGTTTTGACCTTGTTTGGGCTCGTCAGTAGAATCATAAAGATTGACATAGCGTCGAATTTACTTTGGTTTAACGGTGTACTCACACTAACAGTTCACGTAATAACAAAAGTTCCATGTAAATGATAATTTACAGGATAATTTTACAGGTGATTCGCTGTCCAAGCAAGTCCCATTGAGATTGTAGCTTACGCCGAATTCAAATTTGTCGACTTTTCTGCAGTTGCTTGCAAGTTTTACGAGACTAGACCTGAAGAAGGTGGCAGATCTCGGCCACCGAAAATTCACCTATTCCGTGAACTGTTAGTGTGAGTAATCTCGTCAGTAGAGAATACCTTGTGGATGAGAGCTGGGTTATGCTTACTAGTGCAAATGCCAAGAGCGAAATGAATAAGCCTAGGCTTGGAAGTCTCGCATTCAGTTGAATAGAGCCCCAAACAAGCAGAAGTTTCTGCTATTTTGCTTGCTGAAGCCGTATGCGTTTCGCTCTTGAATATTTTATAATGAAACAAGACTTACAGGCCGGTTGCCATCAAATTAGCATTACAAGATCTGTAGACAAGCAAGGGGTTGTTACCATAGGAACGACACATCTGCCATCGCGGTTCTGCGGGAATGCAAAGGCGAGTCGTTGCATAAACGCGCCCTTAAAGGCCGGTTGCCACCAGATTGGCATTGCAACATCTAGGCCTGTCGAGTTCTCTCTCGCAGGAAGCAAAGGAATGCACAAAGCAAAACTTTTAAACGCTACAAACAAGCCACGTGACTCCGTTATTATTGAGTAAAAATTGGTACGCCCTCGTGCACCTGGAAACAAGCTATAAAGATTAACGATACTGATGTCGCTAGATGGCGCCACGGAAAAATATAAAGAAAATCCCCTGGCGCCTTCTAGTGACACTAATAACGTTAACCTTTACAGATTGTTTCCAGGTGCATGAGGGCGTACCAAATTTTTACTCAATAATTAAGGAGTCACGTGGCTTGTTTGTTGCGTTTAAAAGTTTTGTTTTGTGCATTAATTCCTTTGCTTCCTGCAAGAAAGAACTCGATAGGCCTAGATGCTGCAATACTAATTTGGTGGCAACCGACCTATAAACTGCTTTCACTTGGTAAAAATTATCATGTACAACTCAGTTTATCTGAATACCGACAGGCTCATTTTACTTTAGTCTGAACCAATGTTACGAACTTAATTATTATGATATGACCAATTTTATACATTACATTGATAAATTGATAAGCGAATTTTCGGCTGATCACAATAAGTACAGTACTTTTTGTCTTCCGCCTTCTTCAGGCTAACGGGTCTTGCGGAACACAAGTTTTGAGTCGAATTTCGAATTTCGCACTATTCAAGTCAACTGTCGTGTTGTCTTGACAGTGGCTCCCTCCCTGCGTTCATATTGACTGGAGTAGGCCAGTAGCTCGTGCATCTCTCAGTGAGGCTCGTTGTCAGTTCTGTAGAAGCTATTTTGGCAATGTTTTGATGCGCCGGCTCTTGGGTGTTTGTAAGTCGGATAATCTGGTGTGTTAGGTTTTGAATACCAAGACATTCAAGTGTTCGCAAATGTGGTTCATGTGTAGCATTCAACTTTATTAGTACTTGTGTTTTATTCCACGCTAGCTGATAGTAGGTTTTTAAGGTGTGCATTGCAATTTCATTTTTCTTTATTTTATTTTTAACATCTCCTTTGTGTTTGCAAACCCTCTGTCAAACTCTTCGTTTGGTTTTCGCTACGTAAATGCTATGAACCACTCGGAGAAACCCTCGACAAAAGGTGAAGAAAATCCTTCCAACAATAAACTCCCTCTCACATACGGAGTAGTGTACGCAGTTCCCTGTGCTGAATGCAACAGCATCTACGTATAGTGGAAACCAAACCAAGAGTTTGCCATAGGCTTTGCGAATACACAGCAGATTTCAAAAATAAAGTAAAGAAAAACGGAATTGCAGTGCACCTTAAAAACCAACCATAAGATAGTGTGGAACGAAACAAAAGTATTGGTAAAGTCGAATACTACACATGAACCACATTTGCGAGCACTGGAATATCTCGCTATTCAAAACCTAAGAAACCAGAATATCCGACTTATGAATAGCCAAGAAACAGTGTATCGAAACATTCCCAAAATAACGACTAGAGAACAGACACCGATCCTCACTGAGAGATAGAGTTGCTTATGACCTAGTCCAGTTCAAACGAATGCAGAGAGAGACATTGTCAATGTCAACAGTCAACACAACATGACAGTGATTCGAGCAGTGCGAAATTCAAAATGTAAGACTCAAAACTTGTGTTCTGCAAGACTTGTGAGCCTGATGAAGACAAAAAATTCTGTACTTACTGTGATCAGCCGAAAATTCGCTTATAAATTTATCATTATAATGTGTAAAATAGATAGACATTTGGTCATAGCGTAATAATTAACTTCGTAATACTGTACAACTCAATTAGGGTAATTTCTCTGCATGTTTTACAATTTAAAAAGCTACTGTATTTGGGCGACCCACCCTTGCCCTAGCCTTATCGATATTAATGAGCAGTTACAACCATGTAAACCAAAGGGAGACTATTTAATTTGCCGCTTGTGTCTGAGACGGGGCAAAGGGTAATAGTCTAACTGGAAAATTGCGTAATTGGAAGAACGTATACAGTATAATGGAAATTCGTCCAACACGAAATTTGTATAATGATAATGGAAAAGTGTTTAACACGAAATTCTTATAATGGAAATTCGTCTAATGTCCCTGCCTCACTCATGCTAACGCGCGTGCTGTAGTTGTGCATATAACATCAGAAACAGCATCTATTAGGCTATACTGTATACTGTTATATCTATTATCCCATTAGAGGATTTTCCAGTTAGACTTTCGTCTGACTACACCCCTCTGAAACAAGTCCAAAAGGTTTATTGCATAACAGGCTTAAGATCCTGTTTTCTATATGGTTGTCGCATGACAATGTGATCACTAATCCTTAGGGAAAATGTCTACAGTGTATCGGTGAGGGACGTTGGGACATATTGCATGAAATTAAAATTTTCTGGGCGAAGATTGCTGGGTCACTCCTGAAATATCAAGGGTATATATTACCTCCAATGTCTGGGTGAAAGTTTATAATTCATGCTTCATTAAATCACTAATCATGAAGTGTTGCTAGAGGAAAACAACTTCTTTAAACTGGGCAAAACATCAGTTTGCCGTGAAAGCAACCAAAGCTATTTCTGAAAGCAATTTATCTGATTCATACGAGTAACGCTCAAATTCAAAACAGGAAAGACTCAATCGTATTTCACGAATTTTCGGAGGCTTCGGTACCAACCTGCGGCTTCGTCTGCTAAGGGAAATGGCTAGAGCAGAAACAATGACAGTAAGAGCACTTATTGTGAGAGCCTGTCAAAGATAGGAGGACTCAAATTAACATCTTTTCACAATACAGCCTATTGGAAATTTGCGAAAGACGATTATTTCCTGTTTTGAATTAGAGCGTTACTCGTGCGAATCTGAATTTACAACAGTCAAAGTAATACAATGGTTAGCTTATTTGCCAATTATTTCAGTTGCAGCAGTTGCTGATCGGCATTTTTTTGGAAAGGTGTGTTCAGTGACTGTCATATTATTGAAAACTTTCTACATTACCGTCTTATCAAGACACATTTAAAACAGGCTATTAATCTTGACCTGTCATATAAGGAAAAAGTTCACATAGCTTATAGCTGGAAAAAAAGTTTCGCCAGTACTTTAAGGTGCAGGAAGTTCTTACAAAAATAGTGTTCAGAGTTGCCCAGTCTGATGACACTTGAGTCGATGAGATTCATTTATCTTTATGTATTTCTTACAGGCTCAAGGCATTGTTCCCGAGCATGAGTGGCCCAAATTTATGGCTTGCCTCAAGGACAACTTGCCTGTCTCCTTCAGGATTACTGGCTCGAAAAGGTAGGTTATGCCAGATAATTTCTTACCGTAGCGCGTAAAAATAAAACATTGTTGCTGATGTCTGGGCCGGTAGGATGCTACAGCAGTACAATTTAGAATGTTTGTTTAAATTTATTCACTTTTAAATAAATGTTTTTTTTTTAATCCTTACCTTTTCTTGCTTTCTTTAATCCTTATCTTTTCTTGCTTTCAGTGAAGCAAAAGCTCTCTTAAAAATTCTTCGTGAAGAATACTTAGACAAACTTACTTCTGTCATGGAGGAAGGGGATTCGGAAGAAAAAGCCATTTGCCTTCCATGGTAACAATAAAATATGATCCTAAAACAGTACCTGATAATCAATGTAATCACAGTATTTGTCTTTTCATGCAGCCAATCATTTCTTCACTTTCTTCTAGGGATTTTGTTGAATTACATTTAAAAAAAAATTGTTTTTGCTGCCCATAACTTGCTCTCTTTGATGTTAATGCAATGTTATGTAGGGTTGTACACTGTACATGTTTAAATATTAATCACATGTTTCGCTTCTAATTGTTTAGCATTCTTAGTGAAACTAACTGACACTGTTTAAAACCTAAATAGTAAAATACCGTAATTTTTATCCCAGTGTCCAACCTAACCCAAGGGTAAAGAAACCATAAGTCGAGATGCACCACTATCTGCGTCAGCGTATGGAAGTTTGGCTTCTTTTTTTTTTTTTTTGTCTACATCGGTCCTTAGACCATCTCCATTGGTTTTAGGCAGGATATAATGTTAAAACGCTGGAATTCAGTTTCCTCAAGACATAATCGACAAATTGTGACAGATGCACTGATAATCATTGTTTGTGAACTAAATTTTAAGCCTGTAGAAATGTTAGGCTTTCAGTATTTGTGACATTCATAATTATGTAACTTAGTTCTGCTTTATTTTCGTAAACTCGGACCACAACATGTAATGTCAGAATCATATTGTAAGGACATTGGAGCATCCTTACTCAATGGCACAACAGCAAACATCTTATAGCTAAATTTTGTTAAGCCTTTATTTCTGACTCAAATTTGACAAGGCTTGATTGGAATTACCAGCAAACGTATGGTCACTGAACAGTTACCACTTCTTTGTGTTCATTATCTCTCCGATAATTTCTTCTTAAAAATGTCGTGGGTATGTAACCATCATAAAGTATTCTGAAGTAGTTATTACGAGCTTTAAGTGTGGGCTAGGACAACAGAAATATATGTGCCATGATCAGGAGTTTGTTGGTTCAAATCCTGGTCCCGCCATCTCGGTGAAATATAAGTCCACGACAAAGCTCACCAAACTTTGGCTGTTTGTATTGTGCTGTTGTGTTTCCTTTACTCTTGTATAATTTATTTTGATGTGTGTACATGTAAAATCTCGGCCAAAACATACTGGTCAAAGTGTCACAACACTTCATTTCCTGATTTTAAAATTGTCATCATCCATTTCACACACTTTCAACATCAAGATACTCATGGTATCTAGCTCATTTTCGATAGATGCTTGTCTATCTTCTTCAGGCTCTTGACTTTGAAAGTGTGCAAAATTGATGATAAAAGCTTTAAAAATGATGAGATTGAGTTTCAAGGTAATACAGAAAATGGATTCATTTTCTGTACACTTCAAATGCTACTTTAATGAACACCCAGAGCCCCTCAAATCCAGGAATACTTTTCTCCTGAGAGAAGAGTTCTGCAGTTTGCTTAAAGATCAGTGGAGTCATGGGCCTAATCAATACGGGAGGCCTCGCCAGGTTGAAACACTGTATTCAAATGATAATACGCACAGTGAAGATGTAGAAAGAGGCTTTTCCACAAGTAGTAGTGCCTGATGAAGACAGACGAGCTGTTTGTCGAAAATTAGCAAGAATATTGGCGATTATATTCTTTCGATTCTGAAATTGTGCGTTTTCTTCTCGAACTTTAACGAAAAAATTTATGATGATGAACTTTCAGAGTAATTACCGTTACGAAAGCCTCAGTTCAGTGTGCCTGTTTCAATAGCAGCCAGCTGCATTGCATTCTTCATGTATGTTTCAGGTATCCTGATGGGTTGGCATGGCAACTGAATTTTTCTCGTAAATGCATTAGAAAAACTGAAACTTTCACCAAGTTGCATAGCTGTCTTGTGTACGAGACAAACAGTGTAAGTTGATGTTCTCTTCCCTCTGTATAGTGCAGGGCTGTGCTCTTGACCTTTTTTGGCCTAAGTCTTACAGGTCTCTAAACTTTTATTTTAGGGTAACATAAGTCGCCAAGAAACTGTGAGCATGATTCCACCTCTTGTGCTGGATGTCCAGCCTCATCATTATGTTCTGGATATGTGTGCGGCACCAGGATCCAAGACCGCACAACTGATTGAATTGCTTCAGGCAACTAATGTTATTCCTGGTAAGGCTACCTTAAAAACCACTTGTTTTATTTGTTAGTCTTAATTTAAAGTTGAAAGTGGCATGCATTTTTTTTTAAACAATATATTTTTGTAAGGTGTTGTATCTGTGGCTAAATTGTATGCATTAGAATGTACCTGAATGTAAAAAGCTTTATTCGTTGCACAGATTACTCAGTAGTTCAAATCACTCGCTCCTTTTTTCCCAATTCGATAATTATGGCAGCATAATGTGAAACTTGTCAATTTTTTTCTGTTGGTAAAAAAAAAGATCACTTCACAGGACATAGTTTAGTCGATGCAATCAGTTCGAAGTTCATGAACCACGTAGAAAAAAATAAACAACAACCGCTCTTATGGCAGCCATTTTGTGAAGGGAAGGTTATTTGGTGTTCTTAGAAGAAGCTAAACAGTCATTGTTCAGAAAAACACTGCACCACTACAATGAAGAATGTCATTAAAACACCACAGTAATTCCAAACAACGGTTACTGGTTTTCTCTGCACTAAACAGTGGATTGTTTCAATGACAAGTATAACTAGCTTCTAGCCTGTCAGATGGCAGTTCTGAAATATGTGGAGGGAAGTAGTAAATATCCCGCATTTAAGACGGGTGTTATGAGGTCAGGAAGCAGCCGTAGTTGGTTTTGTGGTTTCAGTGGTTTTCTCAACTTCATTTATATTGAGTGCAATGTCAGTGATCGACGGCCTGTCTCTACCAGGATTTGTTTAAAGTTGCTATGGTGCATTGGCCAAAGGCATGGTAATAAAGAGCAAGATGTCCCAGGGTGAGGCAGATGGGGAAAAAGAATGCCCACCACCTTCACCTCCACCAACAATATGTGTGCTGCTGCTGTTATGCTGCAGGATTGAGTTGGCTGTTACGGATGGGCGATATCGAAAAGCTTTGATTATGATATATCAGGAAGAAACTTAGCATGATATATCGTAATATTGTAAAATCGCCAACAAATTTTGGATAAAACAAGCGGGGATAGTGACTACCTAGTTACATCGGTCTTCTGTACACTTCTGTCATGTTTGGGCCACTTCCGCTTCATACTTCAGGTTTTTAATTGCTGGCACGAAAAGGTATAGGGTGGTGCAGAAACTCAAAATGTGCTGCCATTCTACTGCCCACATTTTTGGCCTTGCCAAACTCTGCATCTACGGTTAAAAAAAAGAGTGAAAGTATATTAACTAAACTTAATGGCATTAAATTTCCCCTTTCGGACATTACAAAATATACGTACAATGTGGCAATTTGATAAAAAGAAACAACACTGGCCATGACAAAGCATGAAAATAAAGAAAGGATTAGCACAAATGTTTTATTGAAGATGTTAATAATTTCTCTTATCACTGTTTAGCAGACAATTTGGTCACGAATAATGGCTGGTCCCTAAGATTAACAGTTTCAAATTACTAATTTAACTTTGCAGCAATAAAGAATTTTCAGTAATCTTGGTCTGTGCCAGTATTAACTGTTAATTTAGTGGAAATTTTTGTTGCAGAGGGAATGCTGGTGGCCAATGATATAGACAATAAACGTTGTTATATGTTGGTTCATCAAGCAAAACGTCTTCACAGTCCGTGTTGCATCATTACCAATCACGATGCATCTGTTATGCCCCAGCTTCGCAAGAAAACGGAGGTTAGTTATTTTTGGTTAAGTTTTGTACTAGGTGTCCTAAAGACGTGACATTATTGCGTAGCAGTTTAATAGCTGGAAATTTATAATTGGACCAAAAATGTGTTTAGATGGGAGAGGGATGCGATAGGAATATCCAGTGGTGTAGTTGTGCAGGAGTGGTGCTCCTGCAGTTTTTTCCTGGGGGAGCGCCGCTCCGTAATGCCTGGAAGGGGGGGGGGGGGGGCAAATGTTGAGCAAATATGTTACCATCTGTTATGATGGGTGAAGGGGAGTATCACAAAGTATTATGTAATGTGCTAATTTTTGCTAAATTGTTCTAGTTATTTATTTTTCAAACTTCTGTTTACAACTTGAAATTATTGTAAAAACGAATTAATAAAAG
>JAHWFP010139511.1:0-29192 GCA_023313725.1 Lithobius niger
TTTTTTTTTTTTTTTTTTTTACATAGGGTGGTTGATTGAAGGGTTGATTAACATTAAGCGAATTGGAGTGGCGAGGAATGAGGAATCGCAGGGGCATCAAGTGGTGTCGATGAGAGACGTCATTCCGGTCTGAAGTTTGTGAAGGTAGGTGATATTTAGAATTTGTGATTTATGGTCTTGTAGTAAAGGTGAAACCGTAGCCCTTGGCAGAGGAGCGGCAATCCAGGCATGGAAGTTTCCTAGTCTGGGTGAGGGACATCCTACGCATTTCTCGGATAGCAGGAATGAATGAAGTTGTGGCGTTGTCCCATTGCCAAACTTGGCGGGCGACATAGGACTCCTTAGGCATGGCTTGGTTTGCACGGATCCATTCTTGTGCCAGTTGGTGGTGTTCTCGTCGAGCGAGTTCGGGAAGAACGGGTGGATGGTCGATGGGGTTGTAAAGGTGAACGTCAGCTGGAATTGCGGTGTTCCCGACGATGTATTCCATCTTGGAAGTGATTTCTAATGTCTGGGTGCCACGAGTGGTGAGACGAATAGGCTTACGTGGAAGTGCAGGTCTGTGAATTTTGACGATGGGTTGACGAGAAGTTGAAATGAGTAGGGGAGATAGGCGTCGGAGTCTGGCACCAGAAAGCTCAATTTTACGTCGCATTTTCGTGTTGCTGGTCGTTAAGTTCTGTATGTTCAGCTTATAAGCGTCGATCAGCTTCCGGGCATTAGCAAGTTTGGTTTCAAGGCTAGCTGAGATGCAATGGGCTCACAGTTTTGTCGAAGGCGATTCATTTCCTTTTCATTGAGATCAAGTTTCTGTGCAGTTACGTTGAAGAAAAAACTACAGTCACTATAGTTCGAAAGGGGGTTGGCAGGAAAGGGACTTGCGTCAAGCCCAAATGACGACGGGTTAGGAGTAGAAGAAGTGTTCGTTTCCATGGTGACCGTAGAAGGGTCCAGGTAGGAAGATGAGGAGGTGACAGTTGCCGGAATAGTGGATGGTTTCATAATGGTCGAATTGAGGCAGAGGGAACTTCATTTGATGGCGTCGTACATTCACGGGCTTTTTTGTTTCTCATCTGAGTTGACCGATCCAGAGATTTCTTGTTGTACAGTTGGATTAGTGGCCAGTCGGAAAGAGATATGGTTAGGCAGATCGAACAGGAGTCATTGTTGAAGTCGCAATGACGGTGGCGTTGACAGGCTGTGTGTGGGTAGTAACGTTTCTTGGAAGATACAATCCCCGCACATTTGCAGAAATCAGGTTTACGGGCGGTTCTTGGGTCCCAACCTCTGATGAGGGACGGTGATTTTCCACCACGGACTTTGGGTGACATGGATACGGAGTGGAAACTAGGGAACAGGGAGGAGCGCAGGAAGGCGGCGTCTATCCGGGCCGACGAGGAACCTCAGCGCGGGAGATGGGTAGAGGGTCGCGGCTGGTGAAAAGCCCCAAGGCGGGAAGGAGAAACAGCCACAACATATGTAATAAGGGATGGCAGGTGGAAGAGTTGAAAAAGGGAGATAACCATCAGGAATGGAGTGCAGAGGTGGTAATAAGTTAGCACAACTAAAAAATTAGTCAGCCAGGAAAGACGAGGTGGTGAGATTAAGTGTGGGTGGATTGTCGTTAATGATGATGTGGTAATGGTTCAGCCCCAAGACGTGGGTTGGCCACTGACGAGATGAGCCCCAGTGGGCAGGAGTAGTTGACACGATTTCAGCTAGCGGGCGAATCAACCGTGAATGATGTTAATTGATAAGAGTGTGATTCCTACTACAACCGTGAATCAGGAAAAATGATGTGTTAACAGTCAGACATGACACAATTGAGCGTGGTTGTGTTGAGAAAGGCGGCAGATAGGAAAACGGTAAGTGACATGACTTACACATGAGGCGTGGAATCAATTTTGGACGAAACGAGTGGTGGTAATGTAGAGAGCTTCCAACATGGTTTAAATAAGGGTTGGTCAAGGCAGAAATGGGACAGGTGGCAGAGTGTGCAGCAACGGTTGCCAGAATCGTGTCTAGACGAGGGACACCCGTGGCCGAGACGAAAAGTTGGAGGAGCGAACGGAGTTCGTTGTCCAAGGGTGTGACAGGTTGAAAGCGGTTTCCGTTGATGAAGCGTGGCAAGGGTCATGTATGTGGAGTGGTCGTAGGATGAACACATGAGAAGGAGCACGAACGGAGTTATAAAGGGGCAACCTATATAACGTTGGGAAACGTAGTTGGATTCATATCATTTACTGGAAGCCAGGACATGGTAAAGTAGAGACACCTCAAGTTGGCAAGCAGCAAGTTCATAAATCCAATAAGTTTCAAAGGGGTGCTCATGGAAGGCGATTACATAATTGTTGCCGAGATGGTTGCGTGGGCAATGATAGGACAACAATGCTGGGGTTTTCAGGCACAAGGCTGGCCGGAGGTGTTGAAAGGGTCGAACGGAGGAGTCCATAGCGACAGAGTCAAGGACAGCGTGTTCGACAAAGGAGGTGCTGATGTGTACAGCGCCCGGCATTCCCAGGCGGTCACCTATCCGAGTACAAATCGGTCCAGGTGCTGCATAACTTCGGTGATTGGGCGAGAACCGGCGTTTACAGCATGGTATGGCCGTGGACTGTTTATGTTATTGTTTTCGTTGGGCTAAGAATTGCCTATAATTGGCGAAGGTTTGCTTGTGTTCGGCGAACGTTCCATGAGGGGTGTGTGTACAGTGAAGGCTGGTTGTCGTTCGGCGAAGGTTGTGTATACGTTCGGCGAAAGCCTGTCCACGTTCGGCGAAGGCAAGCTGCATTCGGCGAGGGTTGAGCGTTTGGCGAAGGCTTGCTTATGTTCAGCGAAGGCTTTTGCGTTCGGTGAAGGTTGTGCGTTTGGCGAAGGCTTACATACGTTCGGCGAAGGTTGGCTGTATTCGGCGAAGGATGAGCGTTCGGCGAAGGCTTGACTAATGGTGGAGGTTCTCTTCCCTTGGACTTGCGGTGAAGGTTCAGGGGAGGATTTTCATTGCTTGTATGTGTTCGTTGAATCTGTGGTTTGGGGCATTTCGACGAACTTCAGGCATTTTCGGTGGGCTGGTGCAACTAAGAGGCGATCCGTTAATGACGAGAGCATGAGGGAAGTGACACTAATAATTTATGTAGTTAACAACAACTAATGTTGATAGTGGCTATAATATTGATTTAATATTGTAACAGTCATGGTAAGTTGTAAGGATCAAATGGCAATCAGGTGGCAATCAGATAACATAAACTTTGGTCGTACTGTAATTTACACTACAGTATAGCGAGGCGGCAGGAAGATTACAGAGATAGTCAACACGGAAAATAAAACCATCGTAATATACGTATAGCCAAAAGGTTGCAGACGTAACAGAACGAAACCATAGCACATGGTCGGCTTATACGAATGCTACAGGAAGACACGCAACCAGAAGGCGAAGGACATAGCCGATGGTACATATCAGCTTCGTCGGAGGATGCGGCACACGTGAGATTGGTGTGTGAAGGGTCAAAGGTTACCATGAAGGTGTCGAAGTGAAACGATTGGCGAAGATTCATCAGTTGTGATGTTCGGCGGCCCAGTTCATGATACTTGTGAAAAAGATCATGACGGAGGACTTGAAGGTACATTTACCGGTCAGCATCGGCATGGGTGGTACATAAGTTGAGGTTTGAGATAGCCGATGGTTGGGCGAGGGCTCGTTTGAAAAAGGCAAAGGCTGTATGTTCGGCAGGGCCAGAGTTCGGTGAGGGTAAGTTACTATTCCCATAAGCGGGAGACAATGGGGGGGGGGGGGGGGATTGAAGCTTAATGGTGCGTCGACAACGTGGTCATTAGCGCCAACCTCAGTCACAGCGCAGTGGTCCGGGTTGCCACTGCACCACACACTACAGAGATGTTATTCAAACCCCAAATCTAAATCCTGTCATACATCAGTACATCCTGCAAGAATTGAAAAACACCGGACAGGAGTACAGACTTATCGCCCAACTGACGCGCAATGTCATGTGGAAGATGGAAACGATGACGAAAATGGAAAACAATGGAAAAGTCGACCCCGTTCGTTGTCCAGAAGGTCCAGGAAGGGGAAGGCGACGATCATGAGGAAAAGCTGCTGGGCTCATCTTGTAATTCAGATGGATCAATCATCAAAAAGGTAGTTTAGAGCAGCAAAAGATATGTTTGGCCCATGGCAAAGCTGAGGGTTCGGTGAAGGCTTGTTATGCGGTGAGAGACCCGTGGCTGTCAGCAAAGGCTGGTGGTTTTTCCCCTTTCGCCGAAGGTAGTGTTCGGCGAAAGCAAGTGTCTTTCGGCGAAAGATTAGTAGCTTTCGGCGAAGGTTACGTTCGGCGAAGGTTAGCTTACGTTCGGCGAAGGTTAGCTTACGTTCGGCGAAAGCTTGTGGTGTTCGGCGAAGGCTTGACTTTCGGCGAAAGGTAAAATCGGCAAGGGTGGAAGGCTTGTACTTCAAGCTAGGCAAAGAGACTTTCGGCGAACATGGGCATCCGTCAGGTGCTGTGAAGGGAACCAGTTCATCAATGAGGAATCATCTTCTAAGGTTTTCCGACGAGCGTAGGAAAGTGAAGTCAGATGGTGAAATACAGCAAAGAAGAGGAAGAAAGAACGTTCGGCGAACGTGCTCAACCGAAACGTGCATACGTAAGAAGAATGAAAGCAAATATCAGGGAGGGATCTTTCGGCGAACGGAGTCTTTCGGCGAACGTCGAAGCGGGAGGGTAACAATGGCGGTGTGTCGCAGCTGGAGGCTGGAGGAAAAGAGATGGTTGGCTAATGCCGTGATACCATTTATGGAGGGTCTGCACGTGCTGGCGCATGCGCAGATGGGCGGTTCAGCTGGGCGTATCGAGAGAGTTTTGAATCCTCCAGGGTAACAAGCACTCAGGAACTGAATGCAATTAAATTTACAGGTAGTGTGATATTTTCAGCCGGCAAGTAGAAAAAAAAATTATGTATCTTGTAACCCAGACAGTGAGTTTCTTCCATTTTCAGTTTTCATGACGTAAGTAAACATTTAATTGCAATATGAACTTATGAAGTGTGACTTAAAGCATGATTTTGTGGACATCTCTAAACTGTATACTTTAACCTTAATGTCAATCGCTCAGCACCTTGAATTTTGTGAATTAGAAAATCTTCCAGTCCAGAAAGTATCTTCTGGTTGTGGATCTTTCTATTTCGAACAATTTTATCAGAGCTGAAATCACGAAATGCGATAGTCTTCTAGTAGATTTTCTTTCCCTGCGGCGTTAAAGACGGAGTTTAAGTTAGATCGGCCCACTAAGATGGTAGATCCTTTTAAGGCTGAGTTAAAGAGGTCCAATAAGCATCCCAGTGAGTCAGCAGGTCTGGTGGAGTGGGATCGACTGGATTTGTTTTCCGCTGGTGACACCAATGAAACCATTCCTTCCAGTAACTGTCATAAATTCTGTTGGTGGAATCTCCGATTGCTTTGCTTGCGATTCTAATGGCTTGCTCTTCAAGAATTTCTGCCTCTTTGAGAAGTCTGATGATAGTTACCACGTGTGTAGTTACAAGGCGCTGACATTTGGGTGGAGGAGACTTCATTTCTTTTGTGATAGTAGGTTTGCGTTTTCTGGTATGCTCTTGGGGCTGTCTATTAGAAGTTGAAGGAGCTTTGTTTACGGTTTGTACGCTTAGATTTCAAAGTAAAGGATATTTACCGTTCCAATAGCCTTGAAAATTGTTGACAGTCAGGTTTTTCTAGAGTTGGAGGGGCTCAGAACGACTGTCTTCATCAGGCTACCACATCACTGCTTACTTCGTCGTGATCGTTCGTCTGCTGCTATCGTTCGTTGGAATGCGGCTCGAGGCCATAGCCTCCTTAACTTGCAAGGCCAGTAGACCACTTCTCCCGCAGCAACTTATTAAACGCTCCTCTCAGCAGGAACTGAATATTCGGGTTTGAAGGTCCCTGGATATTCATCAGCACAGCCTTCTCTCGGCTGTGGTGTTGAATAGCCAGGGATTCTAAGCTTCTGAGATGCACATAATTGTTAGTTCCCAGTTGATTCGGTGTCGAGTTTCTTTGAGGTGGACTGCTATGCCATTCGTTACAACTTCATTCCTGGAAGTAAGCGGTGATGCGGTAGCCTGATGAAGGCAGTCGTTCTGAGCCCCTCAACTCCAGAAAAACCTGACTATCGAAAATTTGCAAGGATACTGGAACGGTACATATCCTTTACTTTGAAATCTAAGCGTACAAAACGTAAACATGGACTCAAATTTTCAAAGTAAGCGATGTGACATTTTAAAATTGAAGGAGCTGAGGGAACCAGGCGGCTGACTGCCAGTTTGGGGCTATGAGAATGAATATGCTGCCTAACTAAACAATGGAACTTAAGGCCCGGGCTAACCATTGCTCGGCTTATCCATGTTTCACCTTAACCCCTGCTCTGCAACCTAAAACGGTCCAAAACAAAAACAAAACTGACGGAACTTAAGGCGTTGGTAAGCCAACGAGGGCTAAGCCCAGGCTTTAAGTTCCGTCGGTTTTGTTTTTGTTTTGGACCGTTTTAGGTTGCAGAACAGGTCTTAACGTGAAACGTGGGTAAGCCGAGCAATGGCTAAGCCCGGGCCTTAAGTTCCATTGTTTAGTGTTGACTCGATTTTCAGTAGGATCTGTGGAAGAAGTTTGAATGGTGGGAATAATTAGCCGAACAGATTCTTCCACGTTGCTGACATGATATCTACTGGGCTGCTGAAGTGGGGAAAATCTGGCACTGTGCCTCGTGGCAAAATAGGTCTACACCATCGGCGTTCCCCAGGCTGCGAAAATAAATTTGCAGATGGATTGATTGAGCATCCATCCCGTGGTTGGTTTGTGAGGTCTGGAGAGAATCTGTGATCATGTTCTGGTTTCCTGGAATGAGGAGAGACAGAATTGTTGTTCCTAGCCAGATCCAAGTCTTGAAAATATCTGATGTGATCTCGTGAAGGTTCCTGGATTTTGTTCCTCCTCCCATCCGGAGATACGTGACGGCTGTCGTGTTGTCTATATGGCCTTGTATAACTTTCATTGGTATTGTGTTTTGGAAATGATTGAAGGCCTTTAAAAGCGTTTGAGTTCTAGAAAGTTGATGTAGTCTAAGTTTGCCATCAAATCTAGTTCCCAATTAGGCAGTTAAGTTCTGTCAATTTGTAAAACTTCTGGTTTAGGAAAGTTCTGGACTGAAGTAGGAGGTCTTCGGTCCGTTCTAGTGAAGGCATTACTGTTGCAGCAGAAAGGTTGAATAGGGCTCCCAAGAAGAGAAAAGATTGGGCTGGAGATGGCATGGAGATGCAGTTAATGCTTGAAATTTATCCCGAAACCCAAGTTGTGAAGAAGATGTACAGAGAGGTACAGGTCTTGCTTTAGCAGGTGTTGGTCTTGTTGCTTTAGAAGCTAGTCGTCCAGGAAGGCGTGTGACTGAATCAGATGTTGATGAAAATGAGGTAGTAGAGGTTTCAGAACGGAGGTGAATACTCTAGGAGTTGCGTTGAGGCCGAATGGCAGAGTCTGGAATTCATATACTTTGGCACTGAAGATGAATCGGAAGAGATGGCGTACCGAATGGTGTAGAGGAACGTATAGGAATGCGTCTTCGAGATCTATGGAGATTGTACAGTCGTTTTGTTTGAGCGATTGACAGATTGAGTCCAGGGTTTCCATTTCGAAATGTGAATTTTTTTTTGATTTAGCGGTTTCAAATTGAAGATCAGTCTTTCTACTCCGGATTTCTTTGGTCTTAGAAAGATAAAACTGTAAAAACCCACGCAAAGGGTCTCTGTATTCTGTGACCGCACCTTTCTCAAAAGGTCTTGAATTTTGTTTGATAAATTTTCTGACAGAACAGCTGAGTTCCAAGGAGATGGACAGATCAATGCCTTGAGAATATTGGTTTGAAGCCGTGACTGATTGTCGATACAATCTAGAGGTCACTTGGGATTGTTTTCGGATAGGGAAGGTGATGCCTCAGGCAACCCCCTACCGGCAACGTATAATGCCACCTGGCTTCTCAGTCATTGTCTTGGTTTAGACTTTTCACTAAAGCCTGCGGTGGAGTTGCGACTCTTGAAGCAACCTCTTCCCCGAAAGGAGCACTTTGCACGAAAGGATTACTGGTTGTAGTAACGGTTTGACGTTTAACCTTACCATGAGGATTGATTTTTTGTTTTTTGGCCAGCCATTCTTGTAGTTTTGCTTACAGAAGTATTTGTGGGGCTGCTTGTCAGATCGTTGAGTCTGGGGTTTGAATTTATCTTCTTTAGGTTTCCTTGTGCCACAACAAGATGATGAGCAAATTTGGGAACCAATCCTGCAAATAAGGTTTCCGTCTCGTGGAAAGGTTGGTTGCAAAGTTCATGTTTCATTGAATCATGAAGATTTGGTGCATATTGTAAAGCCAAATCACAAAGTAAGAGTGTGACACTGAAAAGAGCTCTCGTTAACCAATTCATTATATGAAAAGACACAAAGCAAGCTTTCTTGAAGACTTCACTGATAAGAACTATCAAACATTTTTGCTTCAGTTGGGTTCATCGCGGTGGAAAGTTTGTCATAAAGTGCATTCGCGGCGGAGTGAAGGACACCTGCTTGAGAACCAGCTCCAACTCCTGGGTGCAACATTCTGTCGTTATCTTTGAGAATGAAAGACTGTGCTGTACTTCAAAAGCTCTGAGAATTAGCAACCTTATGCCGAAGTCCAGTTTAACCTCAGAAGTCAGGAACTCAAATTGAGTTAAGTTTCGAAGTATTTCAGGTTTGGGGCCCCATTGCCGAAAGCCTTGAAAAACCTAAATTTTGGAGGGGTTAAAATTGGTTTCTATCGTCTATACAAAAATTTATACTACCTGTAAATTATATTGCATTCAGTTCCTGAGTGCTCTTTATGACTTGAGGTTTTTCGCTCTCCTGATCCGGCCAGTGCGCAACCCCACTGCGCATGCGTCACCATGCTCAGTCCTCCTATAAAAGCAGACAGCTCGCCCCTGGCAGCCATCTCTTTTCCTCTCCATATGTCAACCATGATGGTGGCTCAAGAGGGGAGGTAGGGTGGGTATTTACAGGTAGTATAAATTTTCGTATTAACGATAGAAACCAATTTTAACCCCTCCAAAATTTAGGTTTCTAGTCGTCGGTCGAAAATTTCTACTACCTGTAAATTAAATTGCATTTACAGTCAGGCCTCGTCAATATAGGTGGTGGGCACCATCATGGCGAGTTACCCCGGGTTGCGGACTGGCTCCCCAAAAAGTTTAACAAAACTTCGCACTTTATTGAAAATAAAACAGAAACAGGATTTGGATCTCTTTCGAAGGATTTGGTGGCTCTGAAAAGGGCCGTTGTTTAGAGATGGGGTCTTGCTTCCGTCTTCTGGAGGCCTGGTCTTTGTTTCTGTGTTAGTGCTTAAGGGGGTTCGACTATGCATCTGGCTGTTACGATTGATCCCAGATGATATAGCCCATCTTTTTGTCTCACACGTTTCTGAGATAATGAGTTGTGAAGACGGTTTGACTTCTCCATGACGTGGCTTGTAGAATTTCAGCGATGGAGACTTGGTTGTGGAAAGCCCATGAAGTTGAGAGTGCCCGGAGTTCATGTGCAGTTGCCTTGATGTTGTTGTCGGTACAGCTGATGTTTGCATCGTCGTATGCCCTGTTGATCACAGTTTTGATCCCATTGGCGATCATTGCAGCCGAAGTTACATTTGTTCCTTTGGTGAAGGGAAGGAAGAGTTGAGTGCGTCCTCTTTGACATTCGAGGTCATTTGTGCATTTAATGTAGTACCGCAATGCACGGACGGGACATAGAGTTCGCTCAGGTTCTTCATCATAGATGTTTGTGAGGGCCGGGATGATAATGGGTTTGGATGGTTCACATGGTTTCTGAGTTTTAGCTCGAAAGTCAGGTCGGGGCCTCAGGTGGACGAACTTGCAATTGTCGAAAAAGAAACAGTGAGCAGGGTTGTTCGACAGTGCTTGCATTTCGCTGCTGCGGACACTTGCTGCCAGAGAGGTGAGAAAAACTGTCTTTCTTGTGAGGTGGTCGATGTGACAGATTTGGATGGGTTCGTATGAATCTTTGGTCAGAGTCCAAGACCAGAGGAAGGTCTCATTTTGGGAAGTCATGATGGATTGATGGTCTTTCAATTTCGAAGGATTTTAAGAGAGACGAAATGCGGTAATCTTCGAGGAGGTGTCTGATACCGGCGGCCTTGAAGACAGTGTTTAAGATGGAGCGGTAGACCAGAATGGTTGAGCCTTTTAGCCTGTCCTTGAAGAGATCAGTGAATCAGTGAAGAAGACTAGGAGGTCTTGAATAGGGGGACTAATTGGACTAACCTTTTTTCGCTTACACCAATGAAACCATCGTTGCCAGTGGCTGTTGTACATTTTGTTGGTGGAGTCCCGGAGGGCCTTGCTGGCGATGCGAGTGGCTTGATCTTCAAAAATTCCAGCCTCCTTGATGAGTTGGACAATAGTAGTCACCCGTGCAGATATAAGATGTTAGAGTTCGGGTGGAGCTTGGTTCCCTTCTGTTGGGACAAGAGGTACGGAGGGTTTGGTAGTTCTCTTGGTGTGTCTACGAGAAGGTTGAGTAGGCGAGGGAACCAGGGGGCCGCTGGCCAGTTCGGTGCGATGAGAAAAAATAGTCCCTGCATTTGTTCGATTTTCGATAGAACGTTTGGGAGAAACTTGAATGGAGGGAACAGGTAGGCGTACAGGTTCTCCCATGGGAAGGTTAGAGCATCGACTGCACAAACTACGTCGTCCGGAATTGGGCTGACGAATTGGGGAAGTTTGGCATTGTGCCTCGTGGCGAAGAGATCGATCATGGGTTTCCCCCAGATGATAAAGAGAGATTCGCAAATTGATGTCTTGAGGGACCATTTCCCTGATGGTGGTTTCTTCCGTGATAGTGCGTCGGCTATCACGTTGTGGTTGCCTGGGATATGGAGTGGTTGGAGAGTTGTGTCGAGTTCCAAGCATGCTGAATATTTCGGAGGTGATCTGATGAAGGGTCCGAGAACGTGTTCCTCCTTCTTTCCTGATGTAGGCGACTGCGGTGGAGTTGTCGGCTTGGACCTGGACGATCTTGCCTGTTACAAGGTGATGGAAGTGGAGAAGAGCATTACGGATTGCTTTCAGTTCGAGGATGTTGATGTGCTCGGTCGTGTTCGGAGGCCAGGTTCCTTTTACCTCGTTGTCCATTATGTGAGCTCCCCATCCCGTTTGGGATGCATCGGTTAGAAGAAGGAGATCGGGAGGAGGTTCGTGAAGAGGCATAGTCCTGGACAGGTTTGCGGCGTTCATCCACCAGTGAAGACATTCCCATGGAAAGTGGGAGTCGGAAGGCATCTGTATCTCAGATGAGGGAAGGTGGTTGCTCCAATGGTCGATGCGGAAGTGGTGGAGTGGTCAAGTCATCCAGCGTCCGTAGGGAAGTAGGTTGGCCATTGAATCCATTTTGCCTATGAGGGAGTTCAGGGATGTCAGAGAGTGAGTTGCGGACTGGGAGAAAGAGAGGCAGTGATCTAGTAGGTCGGTTTTCCTGTCCGTTGATGGTGTGAAGGTGGCGTTCGTAAGGTTGAACTCTACGCCGAGGAAGATGAAGGTTTGTGTGGGTTGGAGTCGTGATTTCTTCCAGTTGACTCCGAGACCTAGGTTGTGAAGGAGCCGAATGGTGAAGAGTGTCCTGCCGGAGTTGGTGAGGACAGATGTTGCTTAGGACCCAGTCGTCGAGGAAGGCGTTGGCTCCTACTTGTTGACGGTGAAGGTGACTCAGGATAGGCTTCATGACGAGAGTAAAGATGCGTGGGGCAGCGTTGAGGCTGAACGGAAGGGTTCGGAATTCAAAGTATTTCCCCTGGTAGATGAAACGGAAGTAGTGGAGTTACTTTTTGTGCAGGGGGATGTGAAGGTATGCATCTTCGAGGTCGATCGAGATTGTCCATGTTTGAGGGAGAGGTGAATGGATTGAAGGGTCTCCATTTTGAAGTGGTCGTTGTTCATGTAGCGATTTAGCGGTTTCAGGTTGAAAATCATTCTTTCCCCACCGCACTTCTTCATTCTCGGGAAGATGGAGCTGTACAAGCCAGGTTTTGAATGATCGGGGCAGAGGCGGGTTGCGTTTTTGGCCAGAAGGGCGGTCACTTCTATGGAGAGAGCAGGTGAGGTCTTGGTTGCGAGCTCCGGGTTGTGGTTACGGTTGAACCACAGGATACGATGGAGAGGATTGTTTTGTCGTTTGTTATCTGATGCCATGTTGGTTTGAAGTGACTGATTCTGCCGCCTACGGGGAGAGCATGGGGGCATAGTCACTTGCGGTGAAAGGATTTACGGGCGGAGGCGGAGGCTGGAGGCGGAGTACTTGCAACGATTGTCGGGGGTGGAGCTCCTTCTGATCATGTTGTTATTGCGTGAGTTGTTGTGGTTGTTCCCTCGAAAGGACTGATCATGAAGGGGAGATGGTTTCCTCTTATCCCGGGACGTTTGGTTATTGGTCGAAGGGTGTAGAGGTAGTGGTCGAAGGGTGTAGAGGTAGTGGTCTGGAGCTGGAGGCAGAGGTGTGCTCTTGGAACGGCTTCCGAAAGCGTTGGTTGTTTGATGGCTTGAACACTTTCTTAGGCTTACGGGAGATGTCTAAGTGAGGAGCAAGGGTTGGGATGCGGCCTCTGAAGAAAGTGTCAGTCTCATGAAGAGGTTGGTTGCGGAGGACGTGCTTGGTGGATGTGTTCAGATTGGACGTGGTGCTTAAGGCGATGTCCCTTAGTAGGAGGGTAGAGTTAAACAGTGCCTTGGTAAACCACTTAAAGGAGTGATATGAAGCGAAGGACATTTTCTTGAAAAGTTCAGATATTAGAAAATGAAGGTACTTGACGTTCTTTTGACTGGTCTCACGAGGGAGTCTCTCACAAAGTGTGTTGATGGCCGTGGCGAGGACATCGGCTAGGGAGTTGTTTTCATGGAGCACGGATGTCGGTACCTCCGAGCGGCGGGGGATGTAGAGGGCAGTGCCGAAATCCATTTTGGCGTCGGTGGACAGAAATTCAGATAGTTGGTAAGTTTCAAACAGGCGGGGGTTGGCGGCGCCGCCACCAGTAGCTCTGAAAAACCAGGATTCACGTCCTGGATGAGGAGGTGGTGGATCTTGGTCGAGTTCAAGAGGGTCGCCTTTACCCAGGAGGGAGCCTCCAGTTCTGAGGAGCGTAGTGAGCAGGGCTGTGAACTGTCCGATCTTTGCTTTTTCATGCTTGTTCTTGTCCCGGAGGCTATAGCCGAATCCTGTCGAAAGACCCCTGTTCTTCAGCTTGGGGGTGGAAGCGTCGGGTTTGTACAGGTAGTCGTCGGGAATGATGGCTTCGACTGCCTTAAGAAGGTCCAACAGGGGGATGGCGGTTGGGTCGTCGTCGCCTTGGAGGGAATCCTCGTAAGGGTCGAGTAGCGGTTGTGCAAAATTGACTCGATGCGGAGTTTGTCGGCCTAAGGTGGAGGCAGAGTCGAGGTCATCTTCAGTGTTGAAGATGTTGGATAAAAGTCTCTGAAGGTCGGCTGTGGAAATATTAGGACGGTGTTTCTTTGAAGGCGGTTGGGCAGAAGGCTGCTTCCGTTTGCGAGCTTCAATGTCAGAGGATGCAATCCATTCATGGACGTACGAAGTGGCCTTTGAAGGAGGTTTTTCCGTTGGTGCAGACGGGCGGTTCTTGTAGGAGAATTCCCTGATGGAACGGTTCATGAGACAATGAATTTCCAGCGTGGACAAGGGTTCCGATATCGGTCCAGGATGCGAAGCTGACGACAAGTCGAGGGGTTGGTCCTCATGTTGCTGTGGGATGAGAGATGCCGAAGTACATGGAGCGCAAGGCAAAGGTGAAGCTGACTGATCTTGGGTCAATGAGGCTGTGGGTTGAGGTGGAGACAGCAGCACTACGATGCTGGGATCCGGTGGCAGCGGACTTGACGGTGGGGAATCCATAGCACACCGGCGAACGATGGTGTTTGTGAATGATGCGGGCGGCAAACGGTCACGATGATCGACGAACGGACAGCGAGTGACGAGCGGCTAGGGCGAACGACGAACGGCCAGCGGGCGAACGATGAACGAGCGGCGAACGATGGTGTTTGTGAATGATGTGGGCGGCAAACGGTGACGATGATCGACGAACGGACAGCGAGTGACGAGCGGCTAGGGCGAACGACGAACGGCCAGCGGGCGAACGATGAACGAGCGGCGAACGGGAAAAGATGGCGTCGAGGCTTGTGGTAATGGCATACGAACAACGAACGGGAACGACGAACAACGAACGATGAACGTGAAGTTTAAAGGCGAACGGGCAACACATGACGACCGGCAGAGGTGGCGTGGGAGTTCAGGGCAAAGCGTGCGAACGACGAACGAAGAACGGGTGGTTGAAGGGCAAACGGCCAGCATACGACGAACGGCAGCAGGCAGCATCGAAGTTGTAGGCAAAGGTATGCGAACGACGAACGGGCTGCGAACGGCAAACGGGCTGCGAACGAAGAACGGCGAATGGGAACGATAAATGGAGAGGAGGGCGACGTCTGCGACGAAAGCTTGAGGAAAAGAGATGGCCACCAGGGGCGAGCTGTCTGCTTTTATAGGAGGACTGCGCATGGTGACGCACGCGCAGTGGGGTTGCGCACTGGCTGGATCAGGAGAGCGAAAAACCTCAAGTCATAAAGAGCACTCAGGAACTGAATGCAATTTAATTTACAGGTAGTAGAAATTTTCGACCGACGAATAGAAACCTGATTTTCTTCCCAGGTCAAGGGGGTGGGGGTTCCTTGTCTAGTTCTAAAGATTCTCCTCTTCCTCTCAGAACGCCACAGATGCGCAAAAGGATCGTGGATTGTCCTAACATGGAGCGTTTCCTTGGAATCCTATCTTGCAGGCCAAAACCAAAACCGGTGGTTGGACCTCTGTTTTTCGCCGGATGATCCTCAGATGAAGATTTGAATAAGAAATTGTCAGGTATTACATCTTCCGTAGTTTTAAGAAAATTCGAAAGGGGAATGCCAGAACGGTCCTTATTGCCACGGGTGTAAGAAGTATTATAGAAGTTAGCACGATGGGATGCATCATCTGAATCGTAATGATATCTAGAAGGAAAGTTTGAACGATCACCAAAATTGACAGAGAATTCCTCGTTTGGAAGATTTTAACTTCTTTACCTGGTTGGGTTTAAGTTTCAGCTTCGACTGAGTATTTAGCTTTCGTAGCCTTAATATTATTATTATTATTATTATTATTATTATTATTATTATTATTATTGATTGATTGGCAATCAAAGAGACAGATTGTTGGGCCAAGGAAGTGAAATAATTGTGGTGGATTCCAAATTCTCACTGACGAAAAGAAGCCGATCTTGTGACAAATTAGCTTGAGTAAACAGAAAATCACGAAGACCGGTATCTTCTCTAGAGGTGGATGGTAGTCCTCAAGATGAAGCAAACATGAAGGATCAAAGAGGGGATGCAGGTGTCTTGGAGGCCAAGCATATGCAAGTATGGCAATGCTTGTTTTGATCCCATGCCTTCAAAGAATAAAGGTGACGTACGCCAATAAGTTTTCCTCCTGCTTTTCAAATGGTGTTCTTTTAATAATTATGATAATCTTGGCTAGAGGTGGCACGATAATCGATAATAATTCGATAATTCGATCATAATGAGATCTAGAAGGAAAGCTTGAATATTCACCAAAATTGTCAAAGAATTCCTCGTTGGAGCGAGCATGTTTTTGTGCATGCTCGGATAATGCTTTCGCTTTCGTGCGAAAATTTCATCGATTATCGTATCGCAGTTTTTTTGATTTATCGAATTACAGTATTGTGCAAACCCCCATGCTTAAACTATCATATCTAGGAAACTCTAATAGCTAAAAACAAACGGTTTGCGGCGTTGCGTGCGGAATTACAAGGACTCTAATACTGCTTATATACTGTCAAATTAGAAGTGTTTAATACTGTTGCTAGCCACTTAAGCAGATTTGAGAGTTAGTTTAATGCAAACAATATTTAAGCATTAAGTAGCAGCACAAGTGCTAAATTGTTTCTACATTGTGAGGAAGTAATGGCCAATGACAAGTGCGATCTCATGTCTACTGGTCAAATGGCGAGTTACCAATGAATGTTGCACTGTACGCTTCAGCTAAGGGTTTTTTAAATTAACAAAATTAAAATGGTTATTCCAGCCTCAAAAGTTATATTATCGAGATATTATATTATTGCAATAATTTTAAAATAAAATATTTTTCGAAAACGATTTTAGCACATACTAGAGGTTAGTTTTTTACAGATAGTAAGAAACATTTTTCGTATCATGCCACCCCTATACTTTGTTCCACATTATGTTTTCAGAAAACTGACTGTATGACACCATGTTTTCTTCCACTACGAGTGCAAAAAATCCGTAAACATCCCATTCGTAAACTCTTAAGAGTAACTTTGTTGAGTCTACAAGTGTGATATCCACATGTTTTTGCACTCTTAGAGCAAGGAAACGAGTCGTCATCCAGTCAGTTTTCTGAAAACATAATGTGGAACAAACTATAATCACGACCTTAGCCATTTTTTCATCCAAAAGATAACATGAATCCCAAATGAATTCAAGAGCCTGTCCCGTACCCTCCCTGAATCTTTACCATGAAACAATTCGGTCTTTTACCAATAAACTACTGAAGTTAGTTTTACTTACTTGGATTTTCCTTTCGCCATGGATTTTAGATTGAGGGAAAACCAATTGCACACCAATCTACATTGTTACAAAAAAAAAGGTAAAACTAAAGATTTCATACCACAAGCAGAGGGAATAAACAACCTTTACAAATGTGAATTATGTAGTATTTAACATGTGGCCCGTTAGAAAGGAAATAAGAAATAGTTATAGCACCCCTGGCGAACTATCAGATTTATTATCCGATGGGCGATATCCCGCACATGGCCAATTTACGAGAACTACGTCAAGATGAAGTTGAGACCGAAGACCACGACACCATCGAAACATAGTTCTCGCGGATTGGCCATGTGCGGGATATCGCCCATCCCCAAAGCAGAACTTTCTGCCACTGTCTGAGACACCAATTGTCAGGGAAAAATTGTCTGCAGCTAATCTGTTTTTTCGTATGGCTACGTGCATATTTATTGGTTTTTACTGAATAACTTTTCAGTGCTTTATTCTATTGATCTGGCTCTTCCATCAACAGACCAGGTCTCTTCGAGACGATTAAAATGGTGTATTGGAATGTCCGAATCGGTCAAAAATTGGCGAAACGGCAGAAATTTGGTCAAAACGGCACGTTTTGTCTGCGACTGTGCCAGATTATCTGCGAAATAGTCGCACGTCGCACCCCTTTCTGCCTTCGGGTCGCCCATCGGCTCATAAATCCGATACAGTTCGCCCCGGGTGGTTTAACTAATTTATTGCATGGTCCCAACTTTTGAAATGAAAAACAAAATTGTTTGGGTAAATGAAAGTTTACCTTCATTAAGGATGGGTCGGAAACCGAAACCGAATTTTCGATTTTTACTGAAAACCGAAACCGAAACCGATTTGGATTTTGTGTCGGTTTTTCGTGCGGTGTTCGAAAAATCAAAAAATGATTTGTTTTTCTAATTTTTTTTTAATAATTGTCATTTTCTACGTGTAAATGACAGCAAAGCTCTTAATCATTAAAAAGAAAATAGTAGAGGAAAATGGTGCCACAGCTAGGGCCATGGTCTATGACGCTGCTGAAAGTCAAAGCAAGAGTTAGAAGCTAGTAATAGTACTGATACAAGAAAAAAACTAGAAATAGCTGGTTGGGGTGGATGGTGGCAAAAACCGATACCGAAACCGCGGTTTTGTGAGCGTAAAAACCGAACCGGAACCGAAGTCAACAAAATGAAACCGACCCATCCCTAACCTTCATAGCTGTGTTGTTTACGCAAACATTATGTCGTCACTTTTGCATAATTTTGTATTGATGCAGTCAGGTTGTGGCCGATACCATTTAAGCGGGAGGGCGTTTTTGTGTCTTGAGGGTGGGCTTTTATTTTTAAAAAAGGTGTAGGAGAAAAGCTTTTTTTCTGATGTTTGTGATTCGTGATGAACATCACAGAAACTTCATCTAAAAATTACGTCGTTCACCTCACAGTCACGCCATATGACATCACCCCACTTTACTGTGCATGTCATCGTCCCATACCACCACACTTTAGTGTGAATATAAACATTAATATCACACACTGTAAAGTGTGATGGTATGGGATATATATCTGATCGTTTTTTTGCATTGTGAAAGTTGGGGACCATGCGATAAAGAGTATTTCGCCGGCCCTCCTGTCTGGCCGGCTGAAAATTGTTTCTATTGCCCGGAGGAACTTACATTACCTGTGTTTTTGCTGCATTCTTCCCTGAAGGATGCTCTCTCGCTGGAGGAGTCTTCAAATCGTCGCTAGATGGCCAGCTGCGCGACCCCTCTTATAAAAGCGGCTCGGCGATTCCCGCCTGCCATCTTTTTTACCCTCGCTTTCAGTCAGGTTGTGACACAAGAGGGGAGGTAGGGCGGGTACAGGTAATGAATGTTTCCTCTGGGCAATAGAAACAATTTTCAGCCAGCCAGGTAGGAGGGCCGGCAAAATACTCTTTCTATTGCCCTTCGGAAACATAGATTACCTGTGTTTCTGTTGCATTCAACAGACCTCGTCAACTCTGGTGGAGGGGTCCACCTGACGGGTTGCCCTAGGGTTGCGAGCTGGCTCCTTCCCCCACCTCCCAAAATCAGAGATTTTCGTACTTTTGAAAACATAGGAGTTGTGGCAGTAGGAGTCGAAGATAAATGAGTCTTGCTTCAGCTTCGGGACATCTACTTCAAGATATCGGATGTTTTCAGTGCTTAAGGGGGGGGGGGGGATTATTGACAGATCTGGCAGTGATTGTGGATACTAGAGAGTGTTATCCCAACTGTTTGTGAGGGACTGTTTACTTTCCCAAGATGTGGCTTCCAAGACGTCTGAGACTGCGATGTGTAAGAACCGGAATTACAGCAGTTTTTATACAAGTTTTATGAGCGTAGGGAACGCAACGAAAACGCCGTAGCTAAGAACCAGCGTGTGAACAAAGGCACGTTTGGATAAACACTTCAGTTATTTTTATTTATAGTTTTTAAAGCAGATTCGGAAATCCAAATGTAATAAAATTAACAAGTTTAAAATCCATTAAAAAGTAATTTTAATTAACCAATGGAAATTACGAGCAATGCGCTCACGGAAATGTTAAGGCTGAATTAGCCAATCAAGTGCAGTCAAGCGCTCACAACATCTTTGACGTCACAGCGGGAATCCCCTCCGCTGGGGATAGTAGACCGAAAACTTAGCAGGAAAGAGAGAAAGAGCGACTCCGGCCACGATGAGCATCACTTAAAAAAGTTCATTGCGCAATTCTTGATGGTCGAAAGAAAAGAAATGATGCAGAAAACAAGTTAGGAGATGGGCGATTGAGACGGCGAGCCAGGGCAAAGGCACAGCGAACGACAACCTCATGATTTGTGAGTATGAAACGAAAAGAATTTAAATTAGCGATAAATTAGCTTTGAAACGGTTTCGAAATAGAAATGATGTGACCAAATTTAATGAACTTAAACTCAAATATCGGAAATTAATTGAATAATTTTATAAAGCTGTTAGCTAGAAACTTTAGCTTACACCACTTAGTTAAGGATAAGAGTGTCAATATGAAACAAGAACACATGTAATAAAAATTAAACAAACCATCAAGATTGTTGAAGACGAATGGACCTTTGTTAACAATCAGTCAATGGTAAAAGAATTTAAGGTAATGTGTAAAATGTCAAGGAATGATTTATTATTTGAAAGCCAATAATTTAAGGATGATGTTAGTGAACACACCAAGTGTTTTGTGTATAATAACCTATGTTCTTTTTAGTGTAAATAAATGTTAATTGTTTTTTTTTGTTTGTTTCTTATCCGAGTCACATCACTTTCGAAACATGCACAGCCTGTTGATAAATTGCTCAAGTTTTCATTTAGCGGAATTCAAGTAAAATGGTAAGACCTATAGATTAGGCGATCGTAAAGTGCGTCCTTTAGACTTGGGTGGATTATAATTATTTTTCCTGACAAATTTATACAGAATTACGTAAGAATTAACCTGACAATTTTACAAAAAATAAATGAAATGGATCAATTTAAGTTTTAAAAGTAAGAAAAATACTGAACCCAATTTTAAGTGCTAAACCGCTCGATCACAACAAAATCCAACGAAGTACCCTAAGGGCCCGCTTTTACAACTGGTGTCTAAAAGTGGGATTTTTGAAGAGTTAAAGTAGAATTTTACTAAAAAATGTTCAGGGAAAGGTGTGATTTCTAACACCAAGAAAAAACGGTCAACAGAAAGTGCATTATCAAAAATTAACTAAGATTAGGGGTTGTGCCGAAAATTTTGCCAAAATAAGTGCATTGATTATAAATGTTTTTTTTAAAGTGAATTTTGCCCATTTGAATTTTATGTATGTGTTCAAACAGCATTTAAACAATTTTTAAGTCGTCTCATTGAATGATTTTGAAGATAATGATTTTTTTTGGGTGCTCCAATTAATTTTAATGCAGCAATGTTTTTTCAAGTGTAATGTTTTATTGCCTTGTAAATGAATGAGCATAATTAAAGTTAAAGAGTTTGTAATCAAGAATTAATCAAGAATAGTAATCAAGAATAAATGCTTAAATAGCTACAAGTTGATATTTTATTTTTTGCCAGTACGCCTATTTGAAGTTTTATTGTTTTAAGAACAGTAATTTGGTTCGTTAATTAACGAATTAGTGGAGCATAAATGGCATTCCTTGATCTTATTTGTGTGTACAAAATACACAAGTTTAAGGTGTATTGCAGTGTTTTAAAGAGTTTGGATAACCAAAGAAGTGAAAATAGATTGTGCCGTTTATATGAAGTGTACTGATTTATGTTAAATACAGTGTGAATTTGCCATAAAAAGTTAAAGTAACATCAACGTAACGTTAAAGTAAAGCTTTAAAGAAGTAGACAAGAATAATTAAGTTTAATTAATTTGAAAATTAAACTTTTGCAAAATGACGACCACATTTTCACAGCAACAGTTCGATGATCTTTTGGCGAAAATTGTGCCCGCACAGCAAAACGCTGGTGCGTTAACAGGGTTGGTACCGATTTTCGATGGTAAAATAGATGTAAGACAATGGCTCGACATAGTGTCTCAAATCAAAACCATGGGAGGTTGGAATAATGATAAAATAGTGGGAATAATTAAGATTAAAACCACAGGCGTAGCTGCCGAATTTTTGTGGAAGGATACGAGCGCAAGTAGCCTAACTAAGTTTGATGATATGAAAAGGGAACTATTAAACAGATTTGCTGTAGAACCTGTGAGTTATGACTAACAAAATAGAGCGTTACCAAAATTTTAAACAACCTGTAGGGTATGATGTACTAGCTTATGCTACTAAAATGGAGGACTTCTTGGAAACGGTTACCTTAGTTCCTTCATTTGTCAAAAATGCAGGCGACATAAACGATGCATTAAAGAAAGCTGCACTAGATCAATGCACAATGCATTTTGTACTAGGGTTAGAAGACAGCATTAAACAAAAAGTTTTAGGAAAAACCCAGTAGACATGCCTGAAGCTAAAAGGTATGCATTGTTACCACAACAAAACAGAGAATTGCTTAAAATAAAACCGAATGTAGCAACCCCAATTACAGGGAATAATGCACAAATCAAGGTTTCCACTAAGGATCAAAACCCAATGTATGAGAAAATGAAAAAATTTGAGCGACAGGTTAGACAGCCAAATCAAGAAAGTAGATAAAATGAATAAATTTTATGGGGAAAGAAATGTAAGTAACAGCCAGAGAAAATACAATGGACAAGGGTGGAATTTAAGAGTAAATGGGAATGGAAACAGGGACAATAAACCACGGAGGTATTGTTCATTTCACGTGATCGGGCGCTTCAACATTGTTGCCGTAAGACGTCAACAGTGAGCTTCCTTGAAGCCAAAAAACGCGACATACGCGCCGCGTCTCACAACATATCCCCCACTCGCGTTCTGGCTTCATGAACGGAGTGAGGACCACCTTTGAGTCAGACGCTCCTTGTCGAGATCTTTCTTTTCTTCTCGACCTGTTAGACTTAGTCTTTTCTTGGATTTTCTTGACTTCCTCGTCAAAAGCGTCCATCTGGTTGACCATCTCGTCGCGTTCGTCTGGTGATGCCACCAACCATCTGTCCATATAGTCGTCATGGTTCACCCTCTGAAGCATCACTCCGTCTCGTTCGAACCACTCGATTTTTAATCGGTTGTACTGCCCTACAACTTGCTTTGACGAGCGTAGAGTAGATCTCCTCTGCGGTGTAACTCCTTCTTCGAACTCCCTGCGTGCAGTTTGTATTACCCTCTCCCCAGTCTCCTGGAACTGGTCATAAACCGCAGGTTCCCCCATTGCCACTCGATCAGTTGGAGCGGCCTGTGGGCCGGGCATCACTGGCACTTGAACTGGTGCTTGTTGTGGTGGTGGCACATTCACAATTGCTTGAGCAGTTTGCGTGACTTTTCCTTCCTCAATCAAATCGAGGCTTGGGCCCGGATCCATCCCTCTACAGGAATCCCTAGGGGTGTCCCAACCTTGTCACGTACTTCATGTCTCTCAAGTCCATTTCAGTGTTTGTCTGGTAGCAAACATTTTCTCCGAACCTTACGTCCCGACTCTCTACTACCTTGCGTAGCTTGGGTACCCACAGTCTGTAGCCACTTCTCCCTACGTCATATCCCACCAGATATCCAACCCTGGACCTAGCGTCCAACTTGTTCTGTGCGGGCTCAACAATTTTTACGTAGGCTTTGCATCCAAGTCACCTAAACCTTGATACATGTCGTTTATGTGGCCTTGCCAGCTGTGTGTGGGAAAGACATAACGAAGATATAACGCACGCATCTAGTGATCGGGAATAAAGAGCGGGAAAGAATAATGGCTTATCTGTAGGTCCATACGTAGCTGTCCTCTTCCGAAAAAGCGTTCCACAGATCGACTGGAGATCAGCTTATTCATGACCGCATACGAGCTGTAGGCCTACGACGGATTTTCCTCGAATCTTTCGGGAGCTCTTCTCAGCCACATCCGTCGGCCATGCTTGCTGACTGTCCGAGAGTGAGAAGCGCGTGACGTGATCGGGCGCTTCAACATTGTTGCGGTAAGACGTCAACAGTGAGCTTCCTTGAAGCCAAGAAACGCGACATACGCGCCGCGTCTCACAACAGCCTTCGCGTGAAGGACTGACAGATGACGCGAAACGACGACTCCGTGACGCAATTTGAAAGAAAAGACTCCCTCTGGTGCTCAACATTGGAAACTAAATATCCCGCCTTTTGATATGGATGAAAAGGCTTTGTTTATTTATTTATTTATTTAAATAGTTGTAGCGTCCCGCAGGCATTAGAACAACCTCAAAATTAGAACAAAGTGAAAAAAAAAATATATATATATATACATATGTTACACATATTACACATAGGCTATAATATACAAACAGGAAAGCGAAAACAAAAATCTTAAATAAAGAGACCTAAGCCACTGAATGGCTACACTGAATGGGCGTGTGACATGCCAGCAAACCTGCATTAAACCTATAAAAGTTCACGGAATTCAAATTTTCCACCGTTAGTCCATTCCAATCACGTATAGTTTTGGGAAAGAATGATTCGGCAAATGCAACGTTATTAGATGAGGGCGTTTCACCTTCTTTGGATGATCCAACCTGCCAATGTAGTCAGGCGCATGCAAGTAGTCCACCGGGTTTAGAATGGTATTTTGGTAGATATTGTACAAAAGACCCAGTCTGCGGTCGCACCTTCGCACGGTCAAAGGTTGCCATTTCAACGAGTTCATCATCGTAGTAACACAGGATTTCCTTCTGAAATAACCGAAAACCATTCTTGCACCACGTCGTTGAACTTTTTCAATGTCATTTGTGAGGCACTCAGCAGGAGGATCCCACACTGAGCTACAGTACTCCAGCTTTGACCTAATGAGCGTCTTGTAAACAACCTCTTTGGCCCGTTGAGAAGTTCCGGCCAACACCCTATATACAAATCGGACTTCCGAATTAGCCTTGACACAGATCTTTGCCACATGATCGTTCCAATTAAGCTTCCTGTTTATAGAGATCCCAAAAACAGACAGTTTGTCAACAACCTGCAGCATATTATTGCCAATGGCATAATTGGGCATTGCAATCGTGTTTTTCCTTGAAATCACTAAAACTTTAGTCTTATTGATATTCAAATTCATTTTCCATTTCATGCACCAAGTTGCCACCCTATCTAAATCAGCCTGAAGCATAAGCTGGTCTTGATCACAATTAATGATCCTATACATGTTTGCATCGTCAGCAAACAATGCAGAGCTTGAGGAAATAACTTCCAGTAGATCATTGACGTTGTATATAGACGTTGGCGACGCACTATCGTAGGTGGTTATAAAGTTTGTCGTAGTAGATCTACGTTTTACAAAACCATGTTGTCGAATGAAGTTCCAAATTTCTCAACCACCAGCATGGAGGAAAACTTAAATTAATCGGTAGTAGATTCTAAGGAACCTATACTAATGGCTATTCCTTATAAAAGAAAGAAAATGTATATTAATTGCATTAAACTTACCTAGCTTCAGTCAGTAACTACGGTTCTTCTTCGTTCCGCATGTCAAGAAGAAATTGGACCTCTGACAACAAGGTTATCGGACCCAAACGTAGCCAACATCAATGCCCAGCAAAGTGTTAAAAATTGAATGCCGCTACGTTAGGGAGAAACAACGAGGCACAACGTAAGTTTCGGCTGGTTTCGGTACGCGTTAACTAAAGCGCAAAATTAATATGAATTGCGTGGAAACTAATCTCATCGTTTTTGTCTAATCCATCTAATTCTAATTGATTTGTGCAGCCAAGAGAAACCGGATGTTATTCTTGGATGCGAAACTTGGCTGGAGGAACCACAGATTAGAGAGTTAGGTTAACTCTCTAATCTGTGGGAGGGACTGGAACCAGATTGTGTGTTTTCCTGTAAATATATTTGTGGAGTCGTCACTTGTGTGCTCCACAATGGCAGCCATCAATTTCATGTCTGTATGTTAACCCTACCAAGATAACCCTTTAACCACTAAATAGGCTGTTCCATAATTGTATATAATCTTAAGTGTATCACATGACTTCCCTGTATTTAGGGAGCAGTAAACAGGAAGTTCGCTGTCTTATCAGCTGTAGCCTACACTCTGGTAGTCCGTGTGTTTATTACCATTGGTGCCCACGCTGGGCTAAGGTGTGTCCCCGCCTAGGACATCACAGTTGGCGACGAGGGTGGGATTCGGTTTCGCTTTTTTGTTAGCATGACCTGGCTTCGGTGGTGATTGCTTAGTGGATGGTGACGTAATAATCGATGGAGATTGCGACCTTACTGGCTTAGAATTTCCTTCAAGAGGGGCGCTGGTAGTAGCCAAAGGTGATTGGTTATTTACGTTAGCAGACTCATCCACTTCGTGTGTGTGGGGTAATTTCGCTGGAGATTTCCTGCCACCTGGTGACTTGCGATGTAAATTCTCAGGTGATTTTTCAAGCTGTTGGATTGGTGGAATTTTTCCCTCAGTAACAGAAATTGACTTTCTGGATTGGCCGAGAGATCGACGCTCAGGAACTACGTCAGCGAAACTTGGCTTTTCACGTTGTTTGCCGCCAAAAGACATCCGTTTGAAATTTGAGTGATGTTGCTCATTATTATTCACGAAAGAATTACTGCTTTTCGCCGTCGAAACAAGTGCGTTTGGAGGCTGTTCTGGATAATCATTCTCGGCGGTATGTAACCTTAGCTGTTCGCGATGTTTGCGAATCGTATTACCGTTAGTATCAACGATAGTATAGGACTGATTTTTACATTTTTGGTTAACCATACCGACTGACCATAGCCTGTCATTTGTCGTTGAAAAGTCACGATACCAAACCTTTTCACCTATTTGATACGTTTTCAACTCACGATGGTGGGTGCTCTGTACTTGTTTTAATTGTTTACGGCGTACGGCTGCAATAGGGTCAGGGAACAATAAATCCAGCCGAGACTTTAATTCTCGGTTAAAATATAATTTTCCGGGTGTTGCTTGCGTGGTAGCGGAGATAGTGATTCGTGCTGATAACAAGTAAGAATTTATACTCTCTTGAATAGTAGACCCCTGTCGCCGCGCGGCCTTGTAGACTCTCTTGAAATTAGGGACGTATACCTCAGCCAAACCGTTGGTCCAAGGCGCAAAACTTGGCCCGGTCATGTGCCTAATTCCGTTGGATTTTAACCAATTTTGGAATTCTGCTGACAAAAATTGGGCAGCATTGTCCGTAACTAAGCTGTCCATTAAACCATATAAAGCTATATGATTGTTTAAAACGTCAATGACACGCGCGGACGTTGTTGACTTCATTTTATGCACAAAAGGAATTTTTGAATGTGCGTCTACAAGAATGAAAAACATGTAATTGTCCATCGGGCCCAAAAAATCAGCGTGTAAGCGATTGTTTGGTTTTAGTGGATATTCCCACGTATGCTTAGGACCTGACGTTTGAGTATCTTTATACTCTTGACAATTTTGTCATGATTTGACTTTATTTTCAATGTCAGAGTCAATCTTAGGCCACCAGACTTTTTGTCTAGCTAAACTTTTCAATTTAACTATGCCTAAGTGAGCACTGTGTAGATCTTTCAAGATTTGTCTCCGCAAGGCCGTCGGCACCAGGACTCTATACCCCCAAAATAAGGTTTCGTTTTCGACAGAGATTTCAGCACGACGTGTGAAGTACGGTAACAGATCGGGAATTTCGCATTTGTCAGGCCAACCATGGTTCACATAACGATAAACTTTTGAAAGGATTTTATCACGTTTACTTTCAAGAACGAGTGTCTCGTTTAAAACTGGAAGATTAGAAATAGTTTCTAAAGCAAGAATATTGTACTGCTCTTCTGCTTTCTCGAATTCCTCGGTATTTGGGAGGGGAAGGCGCGATAAAGCGTCTGCCGTCAAATTAAGTTTACCGGGAATGTGTTCGAATTCGTAATCGTAAGCATTAAGCATCACTGCCCAACGCTGAACCCTGGCGGCTGCCATCTGCGGTATTCCTTTTTTAGGGCCAAAAATCCAAACTAAAGCCTTCTGATCAGACTGCAGTATGAATCACTGACCATAAACGTATTCATGAAATCGTTTCACTCCCCAAGCCACGCTGAGCGCTTCCCGGTCAAAATGCGAGTAGCCTCTTTCCGCTTGAGTGAGTTTACGTGAAACGAAAGCTATCGGCCGTGATTCACCGTTTTTCATGACATGCATCAGGCACGCGCCTATTCCGTAGGGTGAGCCGTCACAAACGAGCTTGAGCTTTAATTTCGGATCGTAATGAACCAGAACTTTTGATTTAAGAAATAATTCTTTTACTTTACTTACGGCTCGGTCGCATTCTGCCCCCCCAAACCCACTTCACACTTGGGCTTAACAAACGTGTTACTGGTGACAGAATATGAGCGAGATTTGGTAGATATTTTGAGTAATGGTTTACAAAACCCAGAAAGCTCTGTAGCTCTTGAATACATGTTGGGTTAGGAGCGTTTGTGACTGCTTCGATAACCTCAGGGAGTGTATGCAGGCCTTCTGCATTTATCATGTGGCCTAAATATTTTAATTCAGGCCGCGACAGTTTGCACTTCTCGATCCTAAGTTTGGCTCCTGCATCTTGTAAAGCATTTAACAGTTTATTTAACGATTCGTCATGCTCACCCCCCTTCCCGCTCACCAGGATGTCATCATAAAACGGGAGACATTTGGGGATTTTACTGGTGACTTGAGTCATTACCCTCTGGAAATTCCAGGACTGGACGCCAGGCCCAGGGGCACGTGAAGCCATCTAAACAAACCCAGGGGTGTATTTATTGTCAAAGCTTCTTGTGACTCTTTGTCGAGTTCAATTTGCAGAAATGCATCCTTAAGATCGATAAGGGAAAAAGTGTCACTGCCTGCTAATTCACTGAATAATTCTGCGGCCGTGGGAACTGGATAGTGGTCGACTTCGAGTTGAGGGTTCACGGTGGTTTTATAATCACCAATCACTCGGATTTGACCATCCGCTTTATGAACTATGACTATCGGCGTAGACCACTGAGAAGTTTCCACAGGCTCTAGAATTCCAAGGCCAACCAATCTACGAATTTCTTGGTTAACCTTTTCTTTGAGTGCTAACGGAACCGGTCTTACACGACTGTACACAGGCTTGGCATCAGGTTTTAAATGAATTTTGGCTTTAAAATTCTTAAACTTACCCATGCCTTCAGAAAATAGCTCCGGGAAACCCTTCACTATTTCGGAAGTGTCAACTGGCGTAATGCTAGTTTTAATTTTCTTAACACTTTTCTTAGGTTTCACTTTCGTTTGTAGGTCGTAAAAAGGATGGAAATTAACTCGAAAAATAGAAAGCCAATCCTTTCCCATTAATGCAGGTTTATATAATTTTGAAACTAAAGCATCCAAATGTTCGATTTGACCTTGCACTTCAACCTTCAGACTTACAGTGTAAATCGTGTTCTCAATTCCGTCAGTGTATGAGTGTATCGAGTACGGACTGAGTTTTAAAGGACAGTCCGCAAAATATTTTTGATGCCACTCAATAGGGATAATGGATGCATCTGCCCCGGAATCAAGTTCCATTTCTAGCTTGACACCATTTAGGCAGACTGGCATTTTCCATTTATGGATTTTCATAGAATTAACTACTACTATTATTTTGTTGGTTTGTAGGGGAATTGAAATCTGGTCCGCAGCCTGACTCAGTCCAAGAGTATTATTTTTCAGTACAAGATAGTCGTTGTCTGAATCATTATCAGACCCGGAACCAGACTCGGAATTTTCGGCTTCAACATCCTGGCCTTCTTCACTATCACTTTCGCTATCGCGTTCGAGTTTGTTGACGCGTTTTTTGTAACTATACTTTTGTTTTGTGTTCGGCCTAGCCTTAAAATTTGTGCTAGAACTTGCTTTAGGGTGGTCGAGTGATTTTAAAGTTCTATTCGAATGACTAGCTTTTCGGCACACGGCTTTTAAATGGCCGACAG